>FQSS02000704.1:20791-74075 GCA_900128795.2 Malbranchea cinnamomea
TTTCCATCTCAGCCTCGTTTGAAGGTCTGCTACTAGTCAACATGGCCTCCATATTTGCGCAGTTCAAACAGGCCCAGATAGATGGCTCTGGTTCAGCATTAGCTGATACCTTTATTCCGGAGGCTACAGGACGAAATCCGGATCGACTGCGTTCTTTGTACTATTTCACAAACAGTGCGAATGTCGCGTCAGATGTGCGATATGCTTTGCTCCAGGATCGCTCTACAGGCCTCAAACTCCCCAAGCAGGAAGGCAACGCATGGGTTGAAATTTTTGTCGCTTTCTGGAAATCGTCAAGGGAAATTATAAAACTCGAAGAGGACCCCAAATCCGGAAGCTGGACGAACATTTTCAATGCCTGGAAAGAACTGTCCAACCAACTACTCAAAGGTTACAGCAGCGGCGGACTTCAGGCCTGGACGTTACCATGTTTATATGCCGTCGGCAGATACCTACGGATATTTGCTATGAGGGCGGATGCAGAAATTGCGCAGAATCCGGCGGCTTTCAAAGACAACTACCAAGATGATGTGGTCTCTAGTAGAAATCCAAGGGAGAAGCTTGAGGAGAGCTCCTGGATCCTCAACAGGATGTACACGACGTGTCTCCATGACAGGTACTGTGCTACCCTAGCAAGGTATATATATCATCGAACGTTCTAAATAACCATTCTGTTGGTTTAGGGCACCCATCGAGGAGTCCCGTAAGTGGGGTGTGTACGCTACTGTGAATCTTTCATTCAAGACATATTTCAAGGTATGGGAGGGGTTGAAATCAGCATGTCCCCTATTACAAATCACTCTGACTTGAGCTTATTGCATAGCTTGGTTCGGTCGCGTCATGTAAGAGTTTATTGCATGCTATGGAGGCGTCCCAATCCGAGCTTCCACCGCTCAGTGCCTTCCCCAAGTCGCATGTCGTTACGTTCAAGTACTATCTAGGAGTAATCAATTTTCTAGAAGAGAATTACGTTGAGGTTTGCCTTTCCCCAAATGAAGCATTCATGGAAAGAGCTCTAACAATGACGCGTCAGGCTGAAGAACATCTAACTTACGCCTGGAAACTATGCCACCGTGATGCAAAGAAAAATCTCGAGTAAGAGTCCACGTTAATATGAGTTCTATTTAGAAATATCTTTTTAAATTCCTGGCTAAACACTTACTAGGCTTATCCTAACGTACCTTGTCCCCTGTCACTTAGTCACAAGCCATACTCTTCCTTCGAAGCGGCTTCTTGAGCAGTTCCCGCGCCTGGAGCGCCTTTTCCGCCCCCTTGCGGTTTGTATTCGCAAAGGTGATCTCGCCGGATTCGACCAGGCGATGGTGGCAGGCGAAAGCGAATTTGTCAAGAGGCGCATTTATCTCCCGCTGGAACGTGCACGGGATATCGCCGTGCGCAATCTCTTCCGCAAGGTCTTCCTTGCGGGCGGATTCGTCCCTTCTGCAGATGGTGGGCCGCCAATCAGGCGGACCAGAGTTCCCGTTAACGAGTTTGTGGCCGCAGTGCGGTTGTCGATGAGAACAGAAGAGGAGCGACGGGGGGAGCAGGGCAAGTCCCAAAAGAAAGAAGTCCACGATGAGAAAGAGAGGAAAACGAGAAAAATAGAGAGAGACGAGGTTGAGTGTTTTCTTGCCAACTTGATCTACAAGGTAAGTCAGAATGCCATTTTCCGTCTCTGTCGTTCTTGATTGCAATATCTGGAGAGGGGATGTTCACTAACAAGGAACGTTTCCCACGCAGAATCTTCTTAAAGGTTACATTTCCCGAGAACGCGCCACAGTGGTTTTGAGCAAAATTGGTGCTTTCCCGGGAACTGGAGTTTGACTTAAGAGAACGGATCCGGTTTACATCTGATATGCAATTTGCTGTTTCGTAAGTCTCTCGTTGATCAACCGTTTCCTCTTCTTCCTTTCCTTCTAGCGACCTAGGATCGACGACATCTCCCGCGCCGCTGCGCATTTCTTTTCTCCCGTCGTTTCATTATCCATCCTGTATGTCATTGACGGAATTTTAGGCACGGCGCAGGGGTTGGGCAAAGCATTGTAACAGTAAAGTCTCGTGGTTATACTTCGTGGAACTCGTCAACATGCATTTTGGTCTAAAGAAAGCAAAAGAAGTGTCCATTCTCTCTATGTAGTTTCGTTGGCCCCAGCTCAAAGCACATGACTGGGAGCCGATTAGTTCACTACTACTGCGTATCTGTCAACGTAGGATGGCGAAAGAAGAGCGAGCTGAGGGTGCGTGATAAGTAGGAGAAGACAACAGCACAATGAAAATAAAAGCTGGGAATACAATCTGATGTTGGCATTGACATGATAATAAAAGGTAAACAAGGAAATAAAAAAAATATATCTGGATGTTGACATGGTAAATCTAACTTAACAACATCTTTAAGGTTAAGATGAAATCCTGAGACACTTCTTCATAGTACAAAGGAAACAGACAAAGGAGATTTGAAGTAACGACACTGAGGATGATAGACCTCAAGTGGGTTTTGGCAGTGTAATACAGCAAAGGGAAAATGAGAATAAAGCAATGCGACATGAGATATTTTGAGGGTTTGTAGGGTGAACATAGAGAGCCTTCCTAGATCTCTCTAGGTGGTATCGAGCAGGAAAAAAGAGATCAAAAATGCTGTGTAAGGCAGGGTGTTGTAGCAGGAGAGGGGAGTGGTAAGCTGAGAGACAACACGATCCAATGCTGTTACAGCATCATGATTAGCGTGAAAAAGGGAACTTTGAAGCATTGATCAGGTCATCCTACAGAGCCATGTTAGCTGGGAGAGTAAAGGGATGGTATGCTGATCGACCATACCATGTGGTTGCACATTGCAACAAAGAGGTCGAAGAACATCTTGCCCCCTGCCTCCATTTCCATTTGCATTGTGCCACTCCGCTTGAAAGTCGACCTGCTGCGAATGATCAAAGCAAGATAGTGGGCGCGCAACTTGGAATCGGTATCAGGAGTGTTGGCATAGGCATAGCGAGCACTAGACAGGATAGTGCTGCACTGTATGGCTGAGTGAAGCCCCTGTTTCCGAAGAGCAAGACGCTTGAGTTCCTCTAGCCCATATCGTTCAGCTGCACAGCTAGACCAGAGGGATACCTGTCAGCAGCGGAGTCCACAAGACAGCAAAACGGTATAGCGCAGGGGGTCAACGAACTAAACGGCAGTGTCCTTCAGGACAACAGCACCATCAAACTGATTAATGATGGTTGACTCAGACTCCTGACTTCCGTTCTCTCCTCCATTCTCCAGAAACCACGTGTTCCGACGCTTGTTGTGTAACAGACGAGGGTAGTAGTCACCCTTGTACAGATACTCCAGGACCGCGGAGAATATTTCTGGCTGTTCCTCTGGTAGATTAATTCGCTTGGCATGAGATTCGAAAATCTGGTCACGACAACGGGCTGCGAAGTACGGGGAAACGCAGAGAATATCCTCGTGTGCAGCAAAGAGACGTTGGTCTGGTCCAACGCAGAGGGTAACGATCGCAGAGTTCAGGTTGCTGATGAGAGCGAACTACAGTCAGCAATACGTCATAGTAGGTTCAGGTCTTCACTGTGAGAGGGAAGAGAAAAGAATTACAGAAATTAACCACTTGTTCACGACTTACCAACTGATGGGAGAACTATCCGGATCCTGAGTCCCTTCTGCTCTCCTAGCACTCGAGCTGGCCGGAGGTTCTCTGAAGGATAGTTTCGTCGATCGGGAGAAGGAGGAGGCTTTACAAGCTCGATATTTGGAAGAGAAACTTCCAGTCTGGCTGTGGGATGGCCGTTTGGCGAACATGGCTGCAGTTTCTCGCTGCATTGCTGATTTTATACTGCCTTTCAGTCCAAGATGGACTCTTAGAACTCCCAGAGCTTGGTCAACATACAAATCGAGTATGAGACAAACAGCAACCTTCAGCCGGAGAACCTTGAGAATTCAGGTTGCTATATCGGGCTTCTGGTCTCTAGCCAGAGGACTCGTTATCTACCTGAATGTGGTCAGCCTAACATTTCAGTTTTCCCTTCGCAGCACCGGCAGGAAATGGGAAGCAGGCAGGACGAGCTCCATCCTACGGACACAGGCGGGGGTCCCTCATTAAATACATCGTCTCAAACAGGCGAGTTGGTAATGATAAGTAAAAGAGGCGGCCTGCGGGTAGCCCAAAGGTGGTTAGGGGCTTGCAGATAGCGGGCAACGCGACCAGTCACAGCGACGCGCGTAAAGCGGATTCAATATTACTCTTTCCCTACTTAGTGGAATCGCGAAGTTGACGCGCGGTCACGTGTAATTTTCAACCAATGAGAGTCGAGCGCTGTCCTCCAAAATACCATGACTCAGCTGACAGGAAATGAACTCGTCAGCTGCTGGCAGACGATCACTTGCACTCCTGCCAGCTTGGCGAACGCAGGTCCCTGTCGCAGCTTGGATTCTGCCCGGTCCAGAGGTTAACCAGCAGGGGCTCTGCCGCACTGCCGCGATGCATCAGGGTTTCAGCCTGTGATCGTTCAACAATCCGAGGCTATTGGTGCTGAGTTTGGCGCTAACACCCAGTCAGAATGGCTCCAAGAGCACCAAGTCGTCGATTCTGTCGTTTCCAAAGCAGAGTGATAACTGCCTGAGCATAGATCCTTTCTTTCGCACAGTAATCTGCAGGTTGGTTTCCAAGTCACGCTGTCATCCATGGGCTTTGTGGCCCCTGGAGGCTGATTGATCTGGCAAAAAAGACCGCTGTGATGCCGTGACACTTACGCATTGTACCAAATACTGTAAACAGTGATAGGGTCAAAGACCTGTCCGAGGCTGCATTGGACAGTCGTCCTGACTACGGAGTATGCCCTCACATGTACCAGGATATTCCTTCCCGGGCATCTGTTGATCGGAACAGACGCAAGATGCACTCAACCCTCCTTGATGCCAGACAGAGGCCTCGAACCAAGCCAAACTGCGCTCCTGAGTTGGGTTGGGATATCTATCCACAAAGTAGACCTGTCTATCTTAAGTCTATTATATATGTACAGTATACAAACCCGATCACAACTCCTACTTCCCATCTCTAGCTGGCCTTTCCCGATCTAAATAAAGCAAATTACTATTGTCATGTTCGTTACGTACCTTGGTGATGCACGACCTGCGTGGTTTTCCTGCATGCCATACAAGTTGGCATTGGAAGCGAGAACTGACCTCACCCGAGCTGCGAAACGTCTGCTTTCTCCTCCGGCTCTGAAGACGTTGACCTCGTGACACTTCTCAGGTTGCCAAAGCTCAACACGTCAGAGATTCGCTTCGCTCCGGTGAAAAACATGACGAGACGGTCCAGCCCACAACCCCATCCGCCTGTCGGAGGTAGACCCCATTCCAGCACTTTCACATACTCCTCATCAATTTCCCGAGGGGTCTCCGGATCGTGGTAAAGGAGCTGTTCTTCGAACTTGCGTCTCTGCTCAAATGGCGAATTCTCCTCCTCGTACATATTAGCCAGTTCCTGGCCCTCGATAAACAACTCAGCTCGTGCGGAAACAACCTGATTGCATGTCGGGTGCTTGAAGGATTTCGCCAGCGGCGACATGCATTCCGGGTGGTTGATGATGAAGGCTGGCTCCTTGCACTGCGGTTCAAGATACTTCGAACATAGTCTATCTAGCATGCGAGGGAGGGTGGGGTGACAGGGACGCGGAATGGACAACCTATCCAAAAGACTAGACACTTTGGACGCGGCGCCTTCGGCCTTGAGATCTGGAAGTTTCTCCCCAATAGCTTCCTCGATGGCTGGAATGAAATCTATGCGGCGAAACTCGCTGCTGAAATCAGTATTTGGACGCTTTATCGAGTTCAGATCCATTATCTCCGTAGCTATCCGTTGTAGTAGTTTTTGCGTCCGCTTCATCAGGGACTCGAGGTCGGTGTACGTCTCATAAAATTCACACGTCGTGAATTCTGGGTTATGAGTCTTATCAAGGCCTATCAAAGTGGAAGTTAGTACGAGGAAGTGTCAAGGTCGTGAGCTTCTTTTTCTACCTTCGTTCCGAAATTGGGGCCCGATTTCGAAGACTTTATCAAATCCACCCGTAATCATACGTTTCAGCCATAGCTCCGGAGCTATCCTCATTGCTAGTGAGCGCTCCGGGAACTCAGTGGCAGATGTAAGAAAGGGTTGGGCAATTGCACCTCCAGCGACTGAGGCAAGAATAGGTGTGCTGACCTCCACAAACGAATCCTCAAGCAACTCCCGGCGAACTTCTTGAATTATTCGCGCCCGAGCCACAAGGATATCCCTCGTTGAGGGATCGGCAAGAAGTTGGACGTGTCGCTCATAAGGAGAGTTCTCGCGATCTTTCGCATCAAGAGGTACGTCGTGAAGACATGGGGATAAACGGTGCGGCAGCTCCACCAATTTGAGGGACAGCTCGCCATGTTCTGTGCGGCAGGGCTTCCCAACAAAGCCTAACATTCCGAGTGGTCAACTCGATTGTTCCCGTTTACGATTGAGAGTTATGGCCAGCCAGAAATACCGTAAGAGTCACCCCTTCGGCTCGAGTGGTAAAAATCCTTGAACTGCTCCAGGGTAACGCCCGCCTGTTCAAGAATCCGATAATTTCCAACAATCTGGATTTTGTTTCCTAAGTGCACCGCATCGAGGAAGAACAGTTTATTTCCATGTATCCGTTGAGACTGCAGTCGACCTACTCATCTTAGTAGAAAGGAACCTAACGCCTCCAACCTTCAGTCTCTTCGGTGGAAGACATACCGAACAGAAACACAGTGTGCCCTTCTGCAGTCTGACCCTTTTCAAGATACTCAAATTTCTTGCGGAATTCATTGTTTAACATTTTGTCTCCCCTGGAGACCCATCGCGGATACACATCGGTCGACACACTTTTTATCACTTCTACCCGATGATGTCGCGGATTTCCGGAAGTTCCAGCTCGTGCGGTCACTGGCTTCTGGGGCTTCGAAGAATCGCAAGGGCGTGAATGGATTTCAACTGTCGAGTAGAATAGCCGGGGGGAATATCTTAAGAAATCCAATTGGATCAGCAACTAGGGCTTTTTCTTTCATCTTTGCTCCGAGAGTCCGCGTGGCTGGAAGAATAACTTCAGATGGGTCAACATGTACCTTGCGAGAGCCTTGTCCAGGCGCAGCTGGGAGGCCTGTCGGCAGAAGGCGGATCGCATCTGCTCTTGTAGTTACAAAACAGCGAAACACCAACCAACCTGGCCTGAGGGTAATGAGTCCACGAAATAATTTTTGAGGGGTCTTGATGTCGAAGCTTGACAGAACCGAAAATCCATATCGGGTTAGGCACTTGGTCCAAGCTTCCCCAAGTTTTGAGCGGCGGGCCGAAGAACGTGACGAGTTGTCCTTCGTAGTGTTGAATAAATCAGACAATTATCCACGACGTCTACTGCTATTTTAGCGATATATTTTTTTTTCGAAATCTTTTTACTTTATTTTCCTCATCTGAGCGACTACATCTCCCAGATAGACGGATCCCTTTGTTTCCAAATCTGCAACGCTATCCTTTCTTCGTCCATCTTCACTATGTCGTTTCTATTTGGCGGTCGTCCTCAGCTATCCTCGGAGGAGAAGATCAGCAGAGCTGAAATGGAGGTAGAAATGATTACAGACATGGTAACCCGGTGAGTCTTTAGTACCATCCAACGTCCTGCTATATTTTCGCCGTTACACCGCGAGTTCTTTACTTAGCTTCCTGACTGACACTCCTCATCTAGGCTCTCCAATGCCTGCATGAAGAAGTGCATTCCCCCGGATTACCGAGAAGGCGACCTGAACAAGGGCGAATCTGTCTGCATTGACCGCTGCGTGGCCAAGTTCTTCGAAGTCAACATGAAAGTCACAGAGAAGATGCAGCAAATGCAAGGCCAAGTTGGAGGCGCCGGGAAACTAGGAATGTGAATCTAGCCCTCTCCTCTCCTTCTTCCCATATCTCTCTTCCAGTGTTTGCATGGATGGGCACTATATGGGTATATGTTGGAATTTCCATTGCTCTGGACGCGTTCTGATGGCGGCGCATTTGCTGGCACACACATCTGGACGAGTTGCCTGCCTATTTAGTACTTCAGAAGGAAGTTGCTATGATCCTGAAGAGTTGCGCAGTGCGCCTCAGAAAAATGGTCTTACATGAATATCTGTATTTCTAGATGTCCAAACCTTGTCATGGATTGGTTTGATTATTGTGCAGTCATTTAAAAATTGTCCTGTACAAACATCAAAGCATTAAAACATAATTGAGTGTCCATAAATGACTGGGATGAAGAAAGACCTGTTCTTCCCTTGTTGCATCTCTTTACGGTCCCTGTTCTCTGCGGAACCACCGAAATGCCCATTTGAACCATGAAGAGCTTGATTTCTGCAGATCTACCTGGATCAGGTTCTGGATTCGGCGCTCGAGCTGAACAATATTGCGCTCATAATCTCCTAGACCCTCTTCCACCTCCTCAATTCTAGATTCCATAACTTGTAGCTCGTAATCGAGCTTTGCGCCGAGTAGCTCCACGGTTGTGGTGCGTTCGATTAGATTCCCGCCTTCTCTCGTAACCACTTCTGAGGAGTCCGTGCGAAGAGCAGTATATTGTTGCAACTTGTCCTGGTACATTGCATTGAGATCGTCTAGCTGCGATTGTGCATTCTCTCCAAGGCTTTCGACACCCTCAATCTGATTCTGCACCCAGGGAGCGACGGTATCCGTCAGATCATCAATCTTGTTTCCGAGAATCTGCGCGTCAGATATGACTATGTCTTCGTATAAAATAGCTTCATTGGTGGTCGCATCAGGCGCCAAGTTGAGACGCCCCAATTCGGACGAATCTTCTGTAAGCAGAGCCTCTTCCACAGTGCTAAAGGACAAATGGCGCGGCAAGTGTGAACTCTTCCGGTCAGGTAGCTGAATCGGGTGATCGAGATGAAAATCTGGGCAACTCCGGGGCCGCTGGAGAAGTCGCTTTACCATGGCAGCTTCCTGTGACACCTGGGCCTCAGGTGCTTCGCGATCTTCAAGGGAGACCACCCTCTCAGTTTGCGGATCTCCCGGCTGAAAGCGGCTCTGCAAACCGTGTGACTCCTGCAGGGATACTTCTAGGCCAATGTCGCATCTATTTGATTGCACGAAATTTACATCTGAGCGGTCCTGCGGTTCCTGCTCCGACTCGACTTTTGGGATCTCTGGAGGTTGCCATTGCTTCGAAGATGTTGGCTTATGCGAGTGCAGCGCTTCGCGAGCGAGTGCATGCCTGCCCATGCCATGTTGATCAATCCCAATATCAATGCTGTCCTTCGACAATTTATATTGATGGGAACGCAGGTTGTGCATGCCAACGGCACCTCTAATCCGACCAAGCCCGGCTCGAGCGTCAGAAACTTTTCCAGCGACCAACTTCATTGAGGAAGGTTTTATCTGCCAATCTCGGTCTTCAGCTGTGCCTGAAGTTTCTGTTTGCTTCCATGACGGCTCTGTTTCGAGACTGGGACGACCAGAAGTGAAGCCTTCAGTTGTCTCCTTTGTCTTACTTGTCCAAACATAGCCGCCCTGATCGTCCTTCAGAAACACTAAATCCTCTTCCTTATCTTCCTGTTGGGAATTATTCCCACCATACTTTCGCGGTTTTCCATGCCACAACCATTTTGGCCGCTCGCCCTGGACAAGCTGAACGAATCGATCAATATCTAAAGTTTCAACCTCAGCTATGCCGGCTTTATCGCGAGCTCCGACAATTCCCATAACCATCTCCCCTCCTTTACCACCAAATTCGGCCACCGTAGATTTGACAGCGCGTGGAACGGTCCATCCCTCTCCCTTGGCTGCCTTTGCAGTGACCCGATGCAGCCTCTCCAAGGTTTGGTGGTCAAGCCGTCGAGTCCTGTCGAGTTTTTGTGACTTCTGAAAGCTACTGATGCCTTTCTTGAATGCACCGAGATCAAAGACATCTTTGGGTACTGGTGCTCCAAAAGCATGAAGCCTATTTCTTGCTCCTATCAAAGTGCCCAGAAGAGCGGAGACAGTTGTAGGGCCCAAGATTCCATCACTCGGCTCGATGTTGTAAAGATCGGTCCCAATGTCTGTCCACCAATCATTGATAGCTCGTTCTGTGTTATCGCATAATAGGCCATCAACGTATTCAGTTGGCAGCTTGCCAAACACCGTCAGTGCCATCTGACAGAGACGAACCAATTCGACCACTGCATCATAAAACGGTACTCGTTCACTTGCACGATAAAGCTGATAAAACTTCGCTTCCGTGGCCGGGGAAGGGGGTTTGAGATTCAAGCCTGCTCTACCGGAGCACCCCAGGCGCTTCAGATCTTCGTTCACGATGTAATCTCTTCTGTGGTTTTTCACATCTCCATCTGGAACGGCTATCACTGTTAAAGATGATGGAAACCTGCTTAAGTTGGTCACCATCAAAACTCCCAAATGTGTCTCACGTCTTCGAGCATGGAACTGTGACATGGCATGGAAGTAAACCTTCAGCCTCGGCGACCAGGCACTCTCATCCGTTGGCACACTCAGCACGTCGACAACCACTTTGTGAAAAGGATCACCCGTGTATGTATTGATAACAAACGTTGGGTGTATCCGCGAGCAAGCCCATTGTTCAACAATATATATCTCGTATCCGGTGAGAGTACATCGCCTTGCTAGCACTTCAGTCGAAGGATCTTCTTCCAGGTATCGAAAAGCGACTGGATCCGTAAAGACGAGTCGCTGACGTCCGTCCCCGTTGGATTGTTCGGGCGCCTCTGTTGTACGAGGATTGCCGAGACTCCCCTCATCTGGCCGTAACTTCGACGTTCTACTATCGCGGCTGGAAATGCTATTGCTTCTTTGATAAGACAGGACGCCCAGATCACTCTCGTATGCCATGGCATGCAAGCAGCCGTGACAAGTAATGTAGGAGGATATAAATCAAGCGGTCACGGTTCGTCGGGAGCAGCGATGTTGTGGAGGTGGTCTGAGAGGTCTGGTCCGAAGGCTGTCACAATTGTAAAACATGTCGGCAACAGAGAGACAGCCAGTTTGAGCATCAATCATCCTCTAAGACGTACTGTACGGTTAACCATTCTCTTTGATTCCTGGGTTGAAATCTAAGAAACAGTCATGGGAGTGAGAGAGCGAAGCCACGCTTCTCAGGGCACCTCACACACCGACGTCACAAACTGGCGACAGGCACAGGGTTCCTGCCCAGAGCCGCTAGGCCATTTTAGGTGTTGGTGGTAATTATACCCCACTAGTTAGTATTCATGGCAGTATGGTTTACTAAGATGCCAAGCGGTTAACTAACTAACTAAGTTAAAGTTAACAAAGACGACGTCAGGTCACCTGTCTCCACGCATCGGCTGAGCTCCTACTCCCTCTCCAGTTGTTCTTCACATCCCAGCGTACAAGTGCTACGAATTACTCCTGGACATCATTAAAGCTACTCTCTCTGTAGGCAGGCTCCTTTTACCGCTGATATCTGTGTGCAAGGGCGACTATTCCTTCCCGACCTGCGTGGGTGAATTACTACCGGCTCTAGTAGCCATCGACATGCAGCAGCCCTTGGAAAGTTAGCCTCTCGCAACAACTTCAGTTTGGTGTCACAATGGAGGTCCTGCAAAAGGAGCATCAACGCCTGTGGAAGCGGGCTCAAAGCTCGAAGAGTATTGACGACGTACAGTCCATCATCAACCTACTAGCCGAAGCACGGAACAGTATCGAAAAAGGTCGCTGCCCTCCTCCAATCCGAGAACCTGAGCTTGGGAAGCTCTATGAACGAAAATAGTTGCTGACATATTGGCGCACCTGTTATAGATCCTAGTTCCACCTCGATCATTCTTGCCAAGTTACAAAACACAGTCAAAACCGCCTTCAACGCGACCAATGATAATCTCAAAGAAGCACACAGTGCTTTAAACAAGTATTCAAGGGCACTCGACAAGGTTAGAGAGATAAAGGCCATTGGTCATCGCTTTGTAACCTCGCTGTCGGCATTGTGCTGACGCTTCGTTGGTCTACAGATTTTTAAGGATAAACCTCTTCCGAGCACGGAGTATGATGCCCTGTCAGCACAGCCAGGGCTCCTCAACAGAGCGGTTGCGATGCACTTGCTACGAGAGGGGCAGTTCTCCGTGGCTAGCACCTTTTTGTCAGAGGCCGCTAGTTTACCTACCCCCGCACAGCCCGATGTCCGCGTTCCTGACTCGTCCGCAGACGCCGTTCTTGAAATGGACCAAATGCAGTCGGGGGAAATTCGAGCACAGTTCCTGCTGATGTACAAAATACTAAATGAATTGAAGCTTGAGAAAAATTTACTCCCAGCAATCGAATGGGCTAGGGAGAACCGGCAGGCCCTTGAAGCGCGAGGAAGTAATCTTGAGTTTGAACTATGTCGGCTACAGTTTGTCTGGTTATTTCATGGAGGGAATGACCCGAACATATCCATGGCAGCTGGAAGGAAAGCAGCTTTGGATTACGCAAGGCGTGAGTTTGGAGCTTTTCAAGAGAGATATCTCCCCGAGATCCAGCAGTTGATCGGAGCAATGGCCTTTTGCCCCAATCTCGAGGAATCGCCATATCGCCACATATTTAACAACCCTTCCGCTTGGGATGACGTAGCGGGCTCCTTCACCCGCGAATTCTGCTTTTTACTTGGCCTCTCTGCTGATTCTCCCCTCTACGTTGCAGCTACAGCTGGTGCAATAGCGCTACCCACACTCCTGAAGCTACAGACAATCATGAAGGAGAAGCGGACAGAATGGACATCCCAAAACGAACTTCCTGTTAGTACTTCCCAGTCGCTGGTGCTACTTTAGACCCCTTTCTAACCAAAGCATCTGCGGATTCTAGGTTGAAATTCCTCTTCCTCCATCTTACCAGTTCCACTCGATATTCGTCTGCCCCGTGTCAAAAGAACAGACAACGGACGAGAACCCACCAATGATGATGCCGTGCGGCCACGTTGTTGCACAAGAGTCACTGGTTAGACTGAGCAAAGGCGGCAAATTCAAATGTCCTTACTGTCCAAACGAGAGCCATCCCAAGGAGGCGAGGAAGGTGTTTTTGTGAGCACGCCTATTTACGATTTCTGGCATAGTTTGGAGGACGGTGTCAAAGGAGTTTGCTTTTTCTTTTTCCTCTCTTCCATATATCTTGCAAAGCGGTTCTGCTGGAGCGAACATTCGGATTCTTTCCTCATGGCGAATGTTGGGAGGTGTATAGGGAGTATGTCTTGTCTAGTTGAATAATTGGCGCCTTTTTCTCCTCATGTGAGTACCAATGTAACCGGGAATATTACGAAGTACGTCACTATCAATGGTATGCTGTTCCATAACTATCAATAAGATCATCACTAAGACCGTCACTACTTGCTAACGTGAATCTGGATGAAGGCCTCTGACTGCAAGAGAGAAGGCTGCTGTTCTTGCTTTTGCAGGCTCTTCTCAACATACTCCTCCACTCACAAGTATATACCCAGATCATCCTGTTCATTCTTTTCTCTCCACCTTTATACATACATATATATTGTCAGCACTTCATCTCATCATTCAACATGCCTAGCAGATCAATAACTTTGGTCTTTGTGAACGTTAGTTCAGCACAGCTGATATCAAACATTTTTGCACACCCTATAAATCCATGACATTACCACACCATCTCTTGCACCAGGTGAAGAAAGAACATTTCTCTCCCGCAGAGTAATGTTGATGAAGATGACAGCAGTGTCACATGGGCAACCTACACAAAGCAAAAAGAAAGTCACTAAAGGTCAACCTTATTTGAATGAAAAGTTCATATTGAAAAAAAAAAATTGAAGCGCAGAGGTCTTCTCTTCCAACATCTTTCACTTTCGCCTTTTCTTCTCCGGCCGGGGCTTTGTGGTTGCCATATAATTTTGAATGCGGCGGAATTCCTCCTGTTCTTGAGCCGTTGGACGCGCCTCTTTCCCCTGGTACCGAATTGGAGTTTGGTCTTTACAGCGCTCCAGTTTAAACCGGTAAAGCATTGATTCCTCATCAATGATTTCTTTGCCAACAATGATGTAGAGGCCGTCGTATCGTAGTCCTGACGCTGGTCGATAAGGGTTGATGGAAGGAAGCTTGGCTGAGCGGAGGACTCGAATCGGAGTGCTCCTTTTTGCAGATTCGAGCATGAGTTGAGTTCCTGCGGATACCTGCTTATCCTTTCCGCGCGTCCCGCAGTAGGAAATTTTATCGCCCTGATCAATATCGGCATACGAACGGCCCTTCCCTGAGGAGCTAAGTACGATCGATACCGCTACACTGTCGTGTCCAGAAATTCCAGCCTCTGAGTCTCCATGCGCTCCATCGCGGACAGCGGCGATCTGCCACGGCCACCACTGTCCGTTCCGCAAATGTCCTTCGCCGATAAATCCCGATTGACGCCTGAAAGCAAATTGAGGGTCGATGCTGCGCGAAACACCACCAGGGCCGTTGGCGTCTTTCCCTTCGGTGCGGCGGACTAGCAAGCCGCGATCCAGGTCTGGGGTGACGTCCCCACGCTTCCAACGGATTAGGAGCATCTCAGCATCCAACTTGATATCCCAGGGAGCTACCCTAGAGTTGACTATTGCTGGAAGTCCTGTCCGATCATCAAGAAATTTCGTCAAGACATGCTCAGACTCTGCGGGCGTGGACGAGAATTGAATCATATGCAAGCGCTCTCTGATATTGTTGAAAAGGCCTTCGAGCTCGTGTGGGGCGGCATTGACGCTCCTCTTGAACAAATTGAGCACATAGAGAGCATCACTATTCGAACGACTGATTTCCGCACGTCTCTTGACACTCAAGGCTTTACGCTGCAATCTAAGATTAAATATATCAGCATATCAGCGGCGATGAATTGCAACAACTCAGTAAACATTTTAATAAATAGACATGATATGTCAAAGAAAACTCAAAACGAGGAAAATACTTACAACGGAATCCTTGCTGCTGACTTCTGTTTCGCGCGAGTGTCATAGACTGGAGCAAAGGGATTCCTGCAGTCGCGGACGCCCTTTTTGACAGCCAAGGCACAATTTGCAGAAATAGCGCAGGTACATTGGTCGATTGTTTCTGTCGCTTCCGTCGTGTTATCTTGCACGTTTGGAGCTGGAAGGGCTAGTTCTGTGACATTGGCCGAGATGGGAGATGGATTGGAAACCTGCAAGGTTGTGGGAAGCGCATTTCCAGATCCGACGTGGAATGAAGAGGGCTGTCGGGGCCCGGTGTAGGGTTGTTGAGTGTCATACGTGGCGGAGCTGTACGGTTGACGCGTGGAGTATGGCTGATGGCTGGATGGAGAGCTCGCAAAACCAGTCGAGGCTCCTAAGCTGGAGATGTCGGATCTACTTGGAGTCATTGCTGGACACAGGCCATACTGAGGAAAATCAGGGTAAGCAGGCGGTGCTTGGCCACAGAGATGGGAGTGTTGACTCGCAGCATTTGGCTGCGATCTGAAGCTTGCAAAGTCAACGGAGGAAGAAGTCTGATGGGACAGAGGCTGGCTGTAACTTGAACAGTCAAGTCCACGTTGCTCTGAGGCAAAGGCGTCATTCTGCTGAGGTTCCAACGAGACAAAAAGCGCGTCATCGTCATCTGCTTGTCCGTTGGTAGGCGCTCGGGACGCTTCGTCGTGAGCAGAGCCATGCAGCTGAGACGCGACGGACGTCTCCTCCCTAGTCCTACGTCTGAATTCCTCCAGTTTCTGTTGAATCATCAACTCGAAGCGGGAGAGTCTGGTTTTTTGCTGCTCCATTGTGTGTGAATTCAGTCTGAAGATTGATGCAAACCCGAAGAATCGACAGGGATTGGACAAATCGCAAGGTCAAGAGTTAATGAGATGAAAAGGGAAAAAGGCAAGGTGGTCAGAGAACAAAAAAAATTCTGACCAAAGGACTAAGGAATGCTGTGGGTGAGAAGTGTCCCACGCAACGCCAGGACGTAACGTCACGCATCTGAGGCAGTAAAGTGTCAAGAGAAAACAGTTGGCGATGCGATATGGTGCGATGTGATGCCGAGAGAAGTGATGTGAGAGCAAAGTGTTGAAGGTCTCAGCCTGCTCCAGATGTGGTGGTTAACATGTGAAGGGGGATGGCATGGTTGAAATGTTCACCAACATCCAGGGGGTGATAAAGATGGCTCTTGCACACACTCTCACTTACATAGGTGAAGAAAGATCTCAAATGCTCAAGCAATCCAAGCAGGTTATTATATGCCAGGGCAGCGGAGCACGGCCTAAAGAGTCCCCCAATAGCTGGTTCAGAAGCTAGAGATCGACTATGGATAGTCAGCCGCTCAAGGAAATGGTACACACTCCTCGGATAGACTTATGTTGAGTCCATGGATACTTCTTCCTACTAATTTGATCAGCACAACGTCAAGAGATGGCGAGTTATGATATCACTCTTAAGATGTAAATGAGCTCGTGAGGTGATTAGGGGAAAGAGTGTCTCTTATAACTAGTCCGTGTATAGAGGTGCACTTCACCGGGAGATGGGCGAGACAAACGTACTTACATATGGACCAATTTTAGTATGGTGCAGCTTGGGACGGGCGATTCGGGGAAGAGTCGAAATTCAGGGAGCCCGTTTCGTTTTTGACAGGAAAGTACTAGTAGGCTAGTACTTGGGTGGTATTAACGAGTACTAGGAGCAGCCAGATGCGGAGTTGGGGTTGGAGGCGACAAGACGCGAACGTACTAGCAACGCAAGAATGTACTATGTACTCGTGCCAAGCGCACCCACTACTCACACTCCTAGTGGGTGCGCCACGCTTCAATGAAAATTTCGATGACTAGGCAACTAAAAAGACTTAATTTGGCCACGCTCCCTGAGTATCTATGAAATAAGGCAGAGATCCCAAGTCTCCAGGTCCTCCCCTAGCTATCTCTTCAATTATCTCTGACCCGTCACCATTCCCTGTAGTGCTAGCTGCAATTTTTTTCCCATCGCGGATCTGCTGCCTCCGCCGTCTCTCCCATGCCTTTTTGGTTTCCTCCACCTTACGCTCTTCAATCTTGCGATTTTCATCCTTGACATATAAAGGACCTCCTGCCTGAACACGCCGTCGGGTAGTTTTTTTCTTGCGTCTTTTGCTGGCCTGTAAATAGCGGTTCAAATCCTCCTCCCGCTGGGCGTTCAGCTCAGCCTGTAGTAGACTGCCTCGGAAGATCTTTTGTAGACGGGAATTGAGAGTAGGAGATGCCTGCTCAATGACCATTTCAATATCCTCCAAGGCTGTCTTTGCCTTTTGTATGCTTGTACGGAGTTCAGTAATTGTCTTTGGAGAAGATAGTTGAGAGGAAGGCACTGAGGGAGGTGGTGAAGACTCTGGCAGCYCRTCAATCATCTCAATCTCTGGCCCATCATCCAYRCARATTTYTTCAAGYTCTTCAATCACAACTGCTGGCTTGAATGGCCAGATTCCTCGGGAGGCCCATCCTGCACGGATTGTACGTGATGTAAAGGTTTGGTCGCGGATTCCAGGCAGAGCAGTCAAGAACTCTCTATGATCAAATATCTCATCTCCTAAGCGTGCTGCTTCATTGACAGCTTTCTATGCCAATGCTTATACTGCTGAAAGATATTCTGTGGAGAGATGTGATGGCTTTTTATAAGGGCTTCCAGGCGGTCATACCAACTCTGTACAATCCCTATATCTTCAGCCTGTATTCTCTTGGGCTCCATTGGATGTTGCTTAATCCTTTTATATCCAGAAAGCCGTTTCACAAAGCGGTTTGCCCACATCTTTGACACAGTTGTGGGGGGGGGGAGGCGGCGGTCTCAAGGATCAATATGACTTCGACGTAGGACAGAGTTTGCACAATTGGTCAACGTCTCTTGCGTTGGGGAGCGTCCAGCTTCATCTATCTACTTAATCCAGGCTATAACAGCCTTCTCCTGGGCAGAATCAAGCTTCCGGGTCTGAGGGCGTGGTGTAAATCTGGATGGAGTATCAAGGATTCATCTTTGGAGTCGCTGGTAGTCAACCTTGAATTCTCGCGCCAAATCTGTGATTTTTTTTGAATTCGCTGCGTCTGTACGCGTCAACAGCCTGAATAATTTGATCTTCATCTTTTCTATATTGATCCGACATTTTGCTGTTGAGATATTCAAATAGAAAGAGAGTAGTCATCGAAATTTTCATTGAAGCGTGGCGCACCCACTAGGGGTGTGAGTAGTGGGTGCGCTTGGCACGAGTAGTACTTAGTATACAGAGTCGAGGTTATTTACGTGCAGGTTTAGTATAGCCAGGTAGATTGTGAGATATCTGAAGCCCTCCGATCTAGCTTATTACTTGATCAAAAGACCCTGTTCCTTTATGTACAAAAACCAAAATGAGAGAAAAAGGTTGCTTGCTTACTATTATGTAAGCTTCAAAAGCCATTTAACTTATAAGATGCCAAGACCAAATAAGATGCGACGGGTCGCCATAAAATTATTAACTAGTGGAAATTCCCTTCTGTCGACTTAGCCTACATCATACTACCTCCTTGAATAATAAGGATGCCAGATTTTCTTTGCAAAGAATGGGTGTGAGATACAGAAGCCTAATAGCATGTGGTGGCTCAAGATTAAGATCACCAATTGACTTGGCTGAGCATCCAATCAACCATCCATCATTCTGTGTAGCATCTTCAATCATCTTCTGCTGCTATTATGTTGATCACCTCTGAGTTTCTTATGATTTGTTACAAGTCTGCAACACCCACTTTGCCTATTAGATTTGAAGATGAAGACCTAGCCAGTGACCATGCAAGAGATTTAGTGAGAGACCTAGTAGTTGACCTAGCAAGAGACTTCATAGATTAAGTTACAGCAGTCTACACAGTAGAGATGACAATCTGCCAAAATTTGAACATATAGCGCAAGTGTGAGTTTGCAATAAGTCCACACACCAATCAAAAAATAGCAATTAATAAGCATACATCAATCAAACTAACTCTTGCTGTGTGCATCCACTAGGATGAATGTGCACAACACGAGTAGCAAGAGATTTGAGTGAAAGACCTCACAAGAGACCTAGTAGAAGACTGAGCAAGAGATCAAGCAAATGTCCTCCTCACATTACAATGACTAGACAGTCCATACAGAGGAAGATAAAAGATATAATAGAATAATGAGAGGCAGAGGTGTGTACAGCGGTCTACCAATAGTGGTTGATGAGATGGTGTTCGAATTTTGGCCCATCTCATGCTACTAGGCTTCCGTAGTGAGAACAGTCGACGGAGCTCTCCGTCCTTTCAGGGTTATTCTCGGAAAACCAAACCCCCACACACCACCCAAGCTCATGCGACTGAGGGGAAAAAAATCACCATATTGCGGCTGCTGCCGTAGCATGAGGCGCAAAAGATAAATATCAAGTAAAGGGCTCTTTCTCAAAGAAAAACGACTTGATCTATCTCAGATATCGCCACAGAGAGGGAAAAAGTAGGTCGTAATAGAGCAACTCGCTTGGCCGCCGCGAGCTTTGAAGAAATTTTCAAAATGACCCCGCAACAAGCAAGCTCTGCTCAGGCTGTGACAGTGAGCTATCAGGAATTGATTGAGGGTGCGCATAGCAATTTTCAGATGATGGACCAAAGGGTAAAGTTCTGAACGTGCAGAAGAGGACTAACGATTAGCAAAACAGGCACTGTCCCTTTTGAGACTCTGACAGAGGCATTCGGGCCTTCATCGCTGGGGATCATTTTAGTCAAGGATCTCCCTGCGCGATTCCAAGATCTCCGCGCGCTGGTGCTCTCAAACGCCTCGTATCTGGCATCGCTTCCTGAAGGTGAGCTTGGTAAGTACATACTACTACTGCTACTACTACTACTTCTCCTACCTCCTATTAGAGGTGCAAGGCGGTTATCATTGGGGAAAATCCTTTCTGACACCTAGGAAACTTGACGCAGAATCCCTGACAAGCCCTGAGTCGAAATATCTCGTCGGGTGGTCGTGTGGAAAGGAGACCCTCCGTTCAGGGCGTTTCGATACTCTAAAGGGCTCATTCTACGTCAACTGTGCCTTCCACCAGAACCCTGAGCTCCAGAATGCTCCCGCAGACGACTTCCCCGATTTTCCGCAGTATACGGCGCCCAATATCTGGCCGCCAAGTGACCGGCTGCCCACGTTCCGCCAAAGCCTCGTGGACCTCTGCAACCTGATAATCGACACCGCAGCGCTCGTCGCACGAGCGTGCGATCGCTACGCGCAGGCCAACATCGAGGGCTACAAGCCGGGTTACCTGGAGCACGTCGTCAAGACCAGTCTGACCACAAAGGCCCGCCTGCTGCACTACTTTCCCACCAAGGACGACGAGCAGGCTAAGGCTGCTGAGGCCAAACCTGATGAGGAAGAGGATGACTGGTGCGGAACACACCTTGATCACAGCTGTCTGACAGGCCTGACGTCCGCCATGTTTGTCGACGAAACCACCGCCCTCACCTCACCAGATTACACGAAACCACTCGAGGAACTCCCAGCCTCTCCAGACCCCAAGGCGGGCCTTTACATCCGCTCGCGGACCGGCGAAATCGTCAAGGTCAACATCCCCAAGGACTGTCTCGCCTTTCAGACTGGCGAGGCCCTGGAGCTAATCACGCGGGGCAAATTCCGTGCCGTTCCGCACTTTGTCAGGGGAGCCAAAGTGCCTGGTCCTGCACGGATTGCTAGAAACACTCTGGCGGTCTTCACGCAGCCGAACTTGGGCGAGTTTGTGCAAGAAGGGAAGACCTTTGCGGATTTTGCTAGGGAGGTTGTGGATCGTAACCATTGAGCCCCTTCATCTTCGTAACTTACATACCCATGTACGTAGTGTAGGCCCTCCTATCAAGCCTTTTGCGGTTTCTCGCGAGAGGTCGCAAGGGAAGGACGATTATTTCAAAGTGACAACATAGTTTGATGCTGTGCCCCTAATGAATGTAGTACAGGAAAATGCCCACTTGGAACAAAAACCTTAAAAGAGAAATTCGTCCGCGCATGTCCATGCATGCACCAGACGGCGATTGTGCCATGCCCTGCTGTTGGAGGGAGAAAAAAAAGTGGGAAAAAAAAAGGAAAGAAGTGGTAGTCTGGTTGGTATTCCGTTTAACGCCCAGCCGTATGTCACCAGTAGAAACGAAAACGAGAACAAAACTTTCGACCGTCATCGACGCTTCGCCCGCTTAGCCTCTGGCCGGTAGTCACCACCCGCCGACTCCTCTGTACCGCCACGAACATACATCGGTTGGAAAAACTCGGCTAGCTCGTCCGTACTTCCGTCGTCTTCGACATTATTCCCACTTTCCTCCACTTCGTCTTCTTCTTCGGTTTCGCCCTTTTTCAATGGACTCGCCCGAGAAGACGGTCCTGCTGGCTCCAGTGCAGTTCTAACCATCGTGCTTGTTTTGCCCACAGACTCAAATGTAGACGATCTAGTGGCCCCAATCAGCCCCGTCCGGGGGCGGCCGAAGTCCCGTGGGACCTTGGCATCGCGGAGGTCTCTGGGGGTCGCCGTGCCATCGATGATTCTGAGGTTAGCTCTCCACATTCTGAGATCTCTCGCTTCATCATATAGCCCAACTTCGAGCCCGTTGAAAGTCTCAAGAGCTAGCGTCTCCATGCGGTAATCCCCACAATACCACTCTCCCCCCTGGGGTATACGCTCGTCTGTTTGGCGGCCATACCACCGGCCATTCACCACCCCGTCTAGTTCAAGGCCAAAGATCTTCTCGCCAAACATGATCTCCATGTAATCTGATTCATAAAGTCGACCAATAATCCGGTCGAGCGACACTCGCAGCTCATGTTCAGGGTCATGTAAGTGGTACCAAGTCCCGTAACCTTTCATTCCCGTGATCTCAAATGCGTCAATGATTTCTTCGATAGTTAAAGGTTTGGGCTCGCACCAACCCGCGCGATAAGCACGTTCGGGTGAGATTGTGTAGGCCTTGCCATAAATAATCGCTGCTGTCTTTTCGCAGAGGAGAGGAGATGAAAGATCGGCATTACACGAAGTCAACTCGAGACGAATGGACTTTATCACGAGAACGTCGGTAACCCTGCGATTTTGTTCGTCTGGATCATCAACCTTGTCTGGCATCAGGCACACCGCGTCCCCCTTCATGAGAAGTTCAGCCCCGAGGTATATCCCGCGGCACCAGATATCTGCGTTCGGCCATTCTCCCTTGAAGCGGTATTTCTCGAGCATGCTGAATGAGGACATTATGGTCAGGGCGTATTTGATGGAATCGTGGAATTTCTCTGTGGGATAGTATTGGAGGTAGACATCCCAGTAGTTGAACGGACGGATATTGCAAAGAGGAACGTATCTGTACTGGCGTGACAGGCTCTTATCGGTGCTGTTGGGGTCGGGGAAAGTCTCGACACGGAATCCGGACATGTTGACATTGTACCTTTTGTCGGTCTGTTCAACGGCGTCCTGGAGATTGACTGTCTCCTCCGGAACTTGGGCGACCGTCCCCGCGCGCCATTTTGGAAACCCGATGAATTTTTTTCTCTTGCGGCAGTACACCTGGAACGTGCCCGTTTTTTCATTGTAGCATATCTCATCTCCTTCAAGTTCTGGAACCCAAAGAACTAATTCTCCAACTCGTGGAATGAAGGAGTATTGCATACTTATTCTGGTGAAATGGTGACGGAGCTGGGTGCGCTCCGCGCGCCAATCCATGCTGTCTGGCTCCTTTATCTCTTCGTCGAGAGTACGCTCACGACTAAGCCGGTACACCAACTCTTTGAAGACATCTTGAGTTCCTTCCTCGTCCACAGCGAGATGGGATCGGGCGGGTCTCCTGCCTGGTTGAGGAAGTAGGTATAAGTCAATCAAAGTCTGTTCAACCAAGTGAAGCACCCGGGGATGTGAAGGAAGAAGCCACGTATAAAAACTTACTGCTCCTGCCAGCTCTACCACGCGTCTGCGTTGTGGATGCACCTCGTTTAACCCCTCTATCTCGTCGTCGCCCCATTTCTCCCGCGTCGCGTGTTGCAGAGGCTCCGTATTTTCCGCAAAGCAAACACTCGCAGGGGGACTTACGACCAGTCACTAGGTAATAAAAGTGTGGCCAAAACCTATTAGGAGAGTCAAAGTAGGCCCCTGAAGGGTGCCCATACAGGAACTTGTCCCTCTAGGGTCGATGTTGTCAGTTAGCCACCACTAGACAAAGTCAAAGGTGATAGAGTGTATATGCTAACAGTTTCTGGCTGTGATATACGTGCCCTAGATAACAAGATATACCCATCAGGCAACTGATTGAGACTGTACTCATGGCCTATAAATAAATGAGAGGCACTGTTAGAGGGTTCATGTAACATATCCGTGAATAACAAACAAAGTACTAGCAATCTCAGCATTTTATAAAATGTCTGGAACATAGGTTTCACAGAAGACATATTGAGACACAATTCAGCACCTCCCCTCCGGAAGTATCTCTTCTCCTGGGAGGAGAATCGAGGCAGTTTCTTCGCTAAAATATGAAGCAGATGGAATAGCAGACATTGTGTCCAAAAGTATATTATCCCAGTGAAGAAAAACACTGGAAGAAAAGGAGACCGATGAGGCACCCTGTTGGTCACAGGACAGCCGCGAGTTGCAGATATGTATGCGCGTTGAGAGGGAGTGGGTATCCAAAACAGAAGAATCTTGAGAAAAAGCACTTTGATGACCTGCTGGGAAAACACTGGCTAAGCACTGGTAAACTAACCTGGCTCGTAACCCCCCATCTCCTTCACCCACATAGTTGCCAGCTTCTTCAAGTAGATGGCAGGATCTGCCTCCGCAAAGCGAGGATGTGTGGGCCAGATGCTCCGGTCACCGTCACTCTTAACGTCGTTCACCGGTATCACGGTCAAGTTCTCATCCCCGGAGGATGACTCCTCCAGGGCCTCCAAAGGGGGCATTGCGACAGCTGTACCATAGAAGTTCTGTGAAAGATGTAAAACGAAAGCTTCGGCGTATCTTTGGAAATCTCTTGGGTCGGCGTGGAGGTGCAAGTATTCCGAAAACAACAAGTCTCTAAGCCAAATAATCACAATTTTTGGAACTGTGGAAATGTGAAACCCAGAACAAAGAAGATTTGTAACTGTCAAACTGATTCAAGAAGCTGGTGAGGTGACAGTAAACTCAGTTTAGGTTACGTGCACGTGATGTCATAAGTTATGAACTTAGTAGAGTGTTGTCAATGATTGTGCATTGGCTCCGTTGCACAACAGAGGTTAGGGCTGTGAAAGCCGGGCTTTTGGAGAAAAATAGCAATCCAGAGACAGAACCATAAGATCTGTTGCTGTCTGGGAGAATTTGAGCTTGGAATGTTGCTTTAGGGTGTTCCCTATCTCTCGAGCTTTCTTAGGGTCTGTATTTCGAGACTTCATCAACCATGACTCTGGCCGGTTCGAGAACTTTTAATGAATCAAGAACATTAGTACCCGCTCAGTTTTACATCTTCCGGAGATACAGCAGCGTAGTGTTCACTTGCTAGCGCAATAGTAAAATAAGCTGCTATAGCTACTGGCATCTAGCAACTCATGAGGAATTGGTATATATATTCGACACTATACCAGTACTATATATACAGGCCAAATGAATGTGCGAGAACCTGTAATGCAATGAACCGTACCTTATGTGTATCATGCAACAGATAAACCAACATTCCAGAAAGTGTCGTGTCTAACCCAGCAATAGATCCAATAGATAGAGGTAATGGGCTAATATGTGTTACCCAGGCGCCTACGTCGACACCTGATGGTGTTCCTGCACTTCACCCTGATCAACGGAGTCTCCCTTTTCTGGCTCCTGTTGATAGGATGGTGGGTCGAGCTCTCCCTCGGAGACCCAGACCTTTCCCAGCTCCGCTTCAATTTCTTGCCTCCGCCGCTTCAGGGTTACAACGTTGTCGAGACGCTTCCTCAACTCCTGCAGCTCTTTCTCGACACCCATTTTTTCTTTCTCTGTACCGATGCGCTCAAATTCCCATTCTGTGCCGCTTGTTCCAAGTCCCAAGGTCAAGTTGAAGGTATGGTACTTCTTCAACGACGCACGTGTGGAGATCGTAATCAGCGTGATACCCCGCTCCTTTGCGCGCTCATACAACAAGCCTTCGACGTCGGAAGAGACGGCCGAAGTACCTTCGTCAATGATTGCATACCGCGGCTCATGGTAAAACAACCTAGCCATTGCCATACGCTGCTTCTCACCACCGCTTAGGACGTCCTTCCATTCTTTGCGGCAGTCCCATCCACCTTCTCGCTCAGGTAGGTATGCGAGGTGAACAGCCTCTAAAATTGGCATGAGATCCGCATCGGTCCTTCCACTTTCCCGCATATCAATCTCACTATGTGGGTAAATGACTTGGTCGCGTAATGTTCCAGTGCTCAGGTATGGCCGTTGAGGGAGAAACATGACACCATCCCTTCCGAAATCCCGTGGCCTGCTGACGAGGCCCCTGTACACGGGCCACAGACCAGCAACAATACGGCTAATGGCCGATTTTCCAACACCGTTCGATCCGGAGATGAGGAGATGCTCACCGGAGTGGACGATGAAAGAAAGAGACTCGATAAGTTCATCGCCACCCTGAGGGTAAAGAGATGGGGCAACTATTGGCACATGTTCAAGGCGCACTCCATCGAAGCCACTGTGGATTGTTCCCTGGACATCAGAAAGAGAGTATGGTTCAGGAGCGGCCCCTTTGGGCCTCGGGTACGCATTAGCATGAACACGATGCAGGGTCGATACTAGCGTATATACCCGAGACGTGTATCCAGCTAGTTCAGCCAAATCTTTGATGCTGTACATCAGACGACCCCCGGCGTCTGCTAGAGAAAGCATCAGCCGCTTGTTGGTAATGAACTCCTTCATACGACCCCGTTCCCTTTCGACTGTTTTGTTCGTCTGAGCAAGTTCCATCGCGCCTCCGAGTCCACCCCACGCGGGCAAATAAATAGGCAGCGAGGCAACCAGGTATCCAAAAGCGGACCAGGAGTACTTCAAAATCATATCTTCTAACATGTTGTAGCGAATTTTCAGACTGTAAATTCCTTCCATCCAACGTTGCAGCTCCCTGAAGCTCTTGTTAAGAAAGACTCTCTCAATATCAGCACCACCATAGAAGGCAATCTCTTCTGCGTTGGCTAGCAGTCGCGAATGGAGCCCTCTAAAGTCGCCTTCTTTCTTTCCTTCCACAGCCTTTAACTTTCCAAATGGAGGAGAGAATCGTCGCAGAACACCAGCGGTACTTAAGAAGCCACCTATCATGCCAGTGAAGGCGAGTGGACCAAGGGCGAGGTAGAGCTGGTAGTTGAATACACAGAGGTCCACGAAGGGCTTTCCCACTGACGAATACAGTGAAGCCACTGCGTCACAAAATAGCGTCAGATCTTGAGTAATGAATTGGTCTGCACTCTGGCCAACACCGCCGTCGAGATTGGTGAGCTTGTAATAATTCATATTCTCGTTCACGTACAAGTCATGGATGTAGCGGGTGAGCCGAGTCCGGAATGCGATTGACACTTTGTTTTTGAGGAATTTAATCATGGCGTTCGTATAGGCCGCAAACGTCCCGATCCCGAGCCACTTGAGGATTCCCAGCATGAACGCGCGACCCCTTCCTGCCACAAGATCCCGGACAATGGCACCGTCTAGCCTCGCAATCAATAGGGAGAGGTATGTTCGGAGCATTAAGAAAACACCATGACCCAATAGAAGACCCGTCTCTTTGCTTTTCCATCTAGGGATCATGATGCTGAGAAGGCTGAGAAGCTGATGCATAAAGGCACGGTTCAGACCAGGTTTTGTGGAGGTTGGTGGAACAGAAAGTTCGGAGGAGGAATCACTTCTGGTCCCGGAGCCCCTGAGGAAGAGCCGTCGATGAGCGTCGAAGGTGGTCGACTTGGTTGGGTGGATGACCACCCGCGACGTACCAGACGAGGAGAGCGATGACTTGGTAGGCACATAGATAACCCGCGATCCATCTTTTCTCCGAAGTCCTGAGTTCTTGCGCAGCAGACGTCGTCCTTGAGTCCGCTCCCTCGACCTAGCCTGCCACCAGCTATACCCGCCATATCCGCTGCCGATAATGGAGAAAAGGAGGGCGATAGTTGCGAGGAGTCTCGCAAATTTCGAGGCCCTCTGAAGCCGGGATTTCAGGAGATTTCGATAGCGGTCGTAGAGGACGAGTAATGGGTCCTCTGCGCCCCGAAGCGTCGACTGGACGGCCATATTGCGTAGAAAGGCGCCTGGTCAGTTTGGACCATGGCACTTGAGGGGGTTAAGGTCTGCGCAGGACAATCAAAGCAAGGAGTGGAGAGAGAGTAAATAGAAGAGGCTGACACATCGCAGGTCGTTGCATGTGCAGAACCAGCGAGATCATTCAGGAGGCCAAAGTTCTCCAGCAGTCTGCTAACTCATTTTGTTGGCATATCCAACAGCCCACTCGCCCATCTTGGGGTTGGTTCAGCATGTGATAACACGATCACATGATTCCTTACTCGTTGCGGAGTTGCCTCCACGCTTTCGGTCATGGTATTTTCCGGTTCCGCACCCCGATCGCCGCTGTCGTCAACGCCGCGCAAGGAGACCAGCCAAGCCTTAGTCAGTCTGTCTCTGTCTCTCCCGTTTCTTGGCTCCAGAAGTCCTCAACGCAAAGAACTGAAACCCGTTGTGCAAATCAAAAACATCGTGCATTTCACAGGTGAGACAGTAAATTATATTGATAATGAATTTACCAGTGGCCTTGCACATTTATGTCGCAGTTTGTTCGTCCGTCCAGCTATTTTCTGAGGTTGCCCCGTCACGTGTGACCGCCAAGAGGGACATAATGGTGACAGGTCTCGACCAACCGCGAGTCGTGCCCAATTGAATCCTCCTCAGCCCTCCACCCAATAGCATCACCGCATCGTTCTCAGCGCCTAAACATCACCTCGCCCAGTACGGAGTAGTGCTACTCACCAGCGTAGCCGGACCTCTCCTTCAAGTCCAACCTACCAGCCTCCTCGAGGAGTTCCTCTCACCTCTGCTGGCGAAGGGAAGTCATCCTGGTGATATCGATCTGAACGACGGCAGCAGCACCACCAGCAAGCTCAGGCGATCCGTCCCCTCCCCTTTTGCGCCAGTCGACATCCTTCCCCGTCTCTTGCCCACCGGCCCCATTTTCATTCAAGTCTGCCGTTGCGGACCCAGACCAGGCACCACGGCTTCTCGAAATCGTCAGCCGATCTATATTCAGGGGCCATACCGCTCGCGCGATTGGATCCAGTCACTTCGATCACGGCGCTGCCCGAAACGTTCCATCGACCATCTTCCCTGTTAGTCAGCTCCGACTCTTTCGACTGTGGATTCAAATTTTATCGACTCTTGTCAGCGGCCCTCGTACAATTTTTGCCAGAGCGGGACCTAGCGGTCCTGATTGTCAACATCGTTAATTCCCCATTTGACATGAAACTGGCTAGGGTTTGTTCATAGCGATCGAACTATTGACCGCGGGCCCCCCAAAACCACAACGGACTGAAATTTTCTGGAGCCTTTGTTTTGTCACATTGCTGCGCGATTACGATTCCATTTCTGGCTGTGTGGGCTGTTCTTGATCTCTCTGGAAGAGCCTTTCTCCTTGTCTCCTTATAATCACCAAGCGCTTGCTTCTTCTTGAACCTCTACTCATGACGGATCCCCAAGAAACTGCACAATCAAGTGAGTAGGCCCTTCTTCTCCCTGCAAGTTCTCTGATAGCCTTCAGTGCCCTAATATCATCCGTCATGGCTGTGTTAGATCCTGCCTCTTCGCCAGCTCAGAAAGTTTCCGCTACTGGTGACAGTTTAACTATCAATCCTCCGAAATATGGTGGGCCTGCGGAGAGGCAGTCTTCACGGTCCAGGCACATCAATGATTCCTCTCGTTCCGTAGATCGTCCGACAAAGAAAAGGTCCTTTCGCCTGGTGCCGTCTATGTCTTCTTCTGAACCCAAACCCAAGCAGTCCTCCACGTCTTTGCACGATGCCGCTGAACGTAGTCCGAATGCGTCCAAAAATCAGCCTGAAAATAAGCGACGAGGGAGCAGCAGAGCAAGCAGTAGGCGAACCCGCCGTTCTCAGACATCGGACAATGCAAATGCTGCTGGACCAAAGGTCACAACTCAGAATGCGGATGACAATCTCTCGGGAGAAAGAGGTCCGATATCAAAAGGCACGTCGAGACTATTCGCTTTCCTTAGTTGCTGCAGCTCCTCCGACATTGATCAGGACGACGAACCAGTCCTGCCAGCAAAGAAGGCCGTGAATCCACGGCCTGCCCAGGCTGAAAGGGCAGCTAGCCCTCTGGAAAAAACAGAAACTGATGATCCCCAGTCGAGTGCGTCCCCCGATACGTTGGACGAAAAAGGGACGTTGAACACAGCGACCGACCAACAAGCATCAACGAGCGAATATAACGTTCATAAACAGATAGAAAAGAACAAGGAGGATACAACAACTAAATCAGCAGATCGAAAAGACCCAGAAGTACCTAGGACTGCTGATGAATCAGGGCCATCGAACTCCGCGTCAATCTTGCCCAGCAATGAAATTTCACACCCTATTAACAAGAGATCCGATCAACCTTCGCCCTCAAATGTTACCGACGTTTCTTCTGAGAAACAGCCTTCCCGGGACAATCTACTTGAACAGGAAACGAACACAGCCGACGTTGTAATGGACGAAGTGACAGTTGAGGACCAGCAGTCTATCCAAGATGCCGCTATCTCAAGGGACGATGAACTTAGACAGCCGACCATACCACCACCGCCTCCGTTACCGTATTCTGCAATGTCAAACGAATCTGAGGCATCTCCAGCGACTCAAGCGCAGCAAGAGAAGCGACCTTATTTACTTCCACCTGTTCAGCCGGAACTCAAGAACCGAAAATGTCTGGTGCTTGATCTCGACGAGACGCTTGTCCACAGTAGTTTCAAAGTTCGTCCTGTCAAGAAGTCTTTTACCTATCTTACTGTGTATATTGACTTTTTGAATACAGGTTTTAGAGAAAGCTGATTTCACAATCCCCGTTGAAATCGAGGGCCAATTTCACAATATCTATGTTATTAAACGCCCGGGAGTCGATCAATTCATGAAGAGGGTCGGAGAACTTTATGAAGTGGTTGTTTTTACGGCTTCAGTATCCAAGGTATATTCGACTCATTCCTCCCTTTCGTCGAACGTGCCTCAATTTGTCTAACCTTGTGAATCAGTACGGCGATCCTCTCTTAGACCAACTTGATATTCACAAGGTTGTTCATCATCGTCTATTCCGAGATAGCTGCTACAACCACCAAGGCAATTATGTCAAGGTTAGTTCGCGTTTTTTGCCCACCCAGAAGCATTTCCTGACACTTTCTTTCAATTAGGATCTCTCACAGGTTGGACGCGATTTGAAAGAAACTATCATTATCGACAATTCCCCAACTTCATACATCTTCCACCCTCAGCACGCCATACCAATTAGCAGCTGGTTCTCGGATGCTCATGACAACGAATTGCTGGACCTTATACCCGTTCTCGAGGACCTGGCTGGGTCCCAGGTTCGCGATGTGAGCTTGGTTCTGGATGTTTCACTATAGCGGTTTTTGTCTGGCCCTGTCCCCTCTGCCCATTGCCTATTCAGCTGATCACACTTTTGTAATCTGTAAGTCATGATTTTCATGGCATACAAAGGGAATTGGTAGCGCTGGCAAAGATACCCCTCCCCCGTCCCCCGCCTTTTTTCTGCTTTTTTCCGTGGTCACTGCTTTTCTTTTTCGTCAGCCTGACATAATTCTTCCACCTGACCATTTCCCTTCTTTTATCCCTTCATTCTCATTCTTACTGCCCATGTGCCCTTCACATACTCCTAGCGAGCGCTCTCTTTGAAACTTTCCTTTGTTTGCATTCTTCAGGTGTTTAGCTTTTCCATCACTGGTTAACACATTGCCCCTACTGGATTCATGCCCTTGTATGTCTCTACTTTTCTTTTTCCCAGATATGGAAGCAGCTTGATGAAGCTTCCCACTTTGTCTCTATGTATCCCTGTTCTGCCTTCATTCTTTGTCAATACCTATCACTTTCCCCTGTTGCAACTCTCTTTCCTGCAACTACATGTTTCTTCCTCTGAAACACTTAAAAACACCTCTTTTTGAGTTCGAATCAGGTCCAGGAAGCTTTCTCCTGTGTTCTATAGCCAGGACAGACATATCTTCATTGAAGTTGCCCAGCACCTGCCAAAACCAGACAATAGACACTCGCAAGATACGTCTGTAATTTTCTGTTGGATTGCATTTACTTTTTCTGTGCATTGCTTAATGATACGTCTATCTGATACCCTTCAGCCTTGTAAAATTTAGTTGTAATTCTATATCGTTTATTTCACTGAGACTTCTGACCAAAAATGCGATTTGAGGAGAGGGTGCTATTTTACTGTGAGGCCAGGGAGGGGAGGGTTAGACCAAGAAACGTAACCAATACGAGATCTTGATTTCAGAAATGGGAACTACTCAGATTGTAGGTTCTCTAGCAGAGTTTAGGCGTTCTCTGTTTAGGTCTGTTTTCTGTGATCTCCCTTGGATCAGACTCAGAGGGATTCGGCCAAATCTTGCCGACCAAAGGCGTGTCAGAGTCTGGGGTAGTTACAGACTAGTCTCTCGGCCCTCACAACTACTTCATTACGACAACCAGTTTTTCAAGCTGCCTCACCAAGATAATTTTCTTGCACTTTTCACCTATCTTCTCTGCTTCACTGCCAAGTTCTTCAAAGTCATTTGTCTAGTCTCCATTTCTTTTCGATCAATACTACTCTTTATTCCTCAATCCAATTCCAGCCAGAGCTCTTCTTGTACAGCAAAAGTGTCCCACGCAGTTCCAGAAAGGCTCTGTGATAATGAAGGACAGCAAAGGATGGGACGGAAAGCAGCGCGTTAACCATGCAGTCATTACCAACCCAGAGGCCGTCGAAGATCCAGACTATTCAGATCGGGACGCCCCGCCTGTCGAGCAAATAGAAGCCGATGAAGGTACAACTACGCGACTTCCGTCCAATTTTTCAGCGGAAAGAAGACACGGCATTTTTCTCTCGATATCTTAGATTGGTCTGAGGCTGACATTTTTGGATGATAGATTTGCTAGATGACGTTGAGGACGACGTTGAGGTACAGACAGCTCGCATACTCCGGTTTCCAACGCCCTCTATTTGCGCGTCATCTGGGTCGATCCGAGGCTGACAGCGGACTTATACCAAACTCAGGAAATTGACTTGGTCCATTCCCGCATAACGTCTTTACGCGCCCTTAATCTCGAACGGTTTACCTGCCTCGAGGTATTTGCCCCTTCCCCACCTTTCCTGTTGCTAAACGGTGCTCGCCTATACAAGCCCATGGCGCATATAAGCAGCAATTGCTATATAACCATCGTGTATCCCTTTTGCTAATGGATCTTGGCGTGATTCTAGAAATTGTGTCTCCGCCAAAATCAAATATCCCGAATTTACATGCCAGAGAACCTCGGTCCTACCCTCACAGAGCTCGATTTCTACGACAACCTCATTTCGCATATCAAAGGGCTTGACCACCTCACGAAACTGAAGAGCTTGGACTTCAGCTTTAACAATATCAAGCATATAAAAAACATATCGAAGCTGGTCAATTTAACAGACCTATACTTCGTCCAGAACAGGATACAGAAGATCGAGGGATTAGAGGGTCTGACCAAGTTACGGAACCTGGAGCTCGCAGCAAATCGGATAAGAGTATGTTTACGTCGAGCCTAGTGTTTTACTTCGCCGCGAGATTGGGCAGGCGCTCACGCGTGGAATTATAGGAGATCGAAAATTTGGATGATCTGACCGCGCTAGAAGAGCTTTGGCTAGGTAGGAATAAAATTACGGAGATAAAGGTATGTCATTGTACAACGCACTCGTCTATACATAACTGACAGATTCAATCAGAACATCTCCGCACTCACCAATTTGAGGATTATTTCCCTTCCGTCTAACCGTCTAACCAGCATCTCCGGCCTGGAAACCTTAGAGAACCTTGAAGAGCTTTACGTCTCTCACAATGCTATCACCCACATCTCTGGCCTTGAAAGGAACAAGAATCTACGTGTCCTAGACATATCGAATAACCAGATATTGAAGCTGGAAAACCTATCTCACTTGAAACGTCTGGAAGAATTATGGGCATCAAACAACCAGCTGTCCAGCTTCGAGGAAGTCGAGCGCGAACTGAGAGATAAAGAGCAGTTGAACACCGTCTACTTCGAGGGGAATCCACTACAGACGAAGAGTCCAGCACTTTACAGGAACAAAGTGCGGCTCGCGCTGCCCCAGATTAAACAGATTGACGCAAGTAAGTATTGTGCCGTTCATACGAATTATGCTGGAAACTATGGACTAATGAGTGTTCCCATCTGCAGCATACGTGAGAGTATAGTAAAGGTGCATATTATTGGAACGAAAGGGAGAATTTGAACCAGGATATAAATATCAAGCGAATTGGGTTTAACGAGTTCATGAACGCATGAAGTAAAAACACGATCGGATGCTGATTTCCTTTCTCAACTCTCGGATGACACAGATCAAGTTCTGAGATTCCGTCGCTATGTGGACTCAATTTGGAAGGGATAGTTAAGATATTGAAAAACTCTTCAAAAGGCTTCCAGAAAGAAACCGAGCAGATTTCACTTATGAATTATCTGCAGATCTGCTCTCTGAAAGATATAGCACTATGTAGTCATCACACGAGAGAACTTCAGAGAAAAGAAAGGCTTCGGAGGGCCATGGACAAGCTCAGACCCAGAGGAGAGACATAATCAGAAGAGAAGGAGCTGAATTGGCAGGCTTACAACCTAAGGAGCTCCATACATATGGAACATGATGAAAGAGTCGAGGTAAAAACAATGTAAGTACGTTCCTCCGGATAAATTATTTTTCTGCATCAAGTACAAGATCACGTGGTTTGGTGCGGCTTCGTGCCAGTCAAACTCAATCATTAACCTTGGGCAACATTTTGACCTGCTCGGGAGAAAGGACAAAAAGAAGCGGTTTTACGGAGGGCGCCGTGAAGGACAGCCTGTAGCAGGAAAGCAGAAACATGGGCTCAATACTACGCAATCGTCTTATCCCACGACAAGTCTATATCTGGTTGCGCCCGCCGCCTCGAAATATCAGCGAAACCAGGCTGGTTCTCCGAGAGTTGCAGAAATTTGGTGAAGTTGCGACATTCTTCAACTTGAAGGTTTGTTGATGGCTTTCATATCTCTCCCATATCTCGTCTGGTTCGTTACTTCGTGTTTTGGGGGAGAGGGTAAGAGAAGAGGGGGGGAGGAGTGAGGGGAAAGATGGCAATTTTGCGATTAGCTATCTTGGTGCTTTCCTGACTGAAAGAGACAACTGAGCTCATACGGAGGGGATTAATATAGTACGACTTTCGACCAAATTCACGAACCCAAGCTCGTGCTATTCTAGCGATCTTTGAGAGCGAGCGCTCCGCTGCAGAGGCGTTAGCCGCTTCGCCGCTTATTATCGACCTTCCGAGAGATGGACCGCCAGTACAGATAGAGAATCCAGAGCAATCACCAGAGACCTTAGAACGAGGAGACGACTTCGACATCGATGAAACGAGCGGAGACGCGGCCCCGGCCAAACCACCTCCAGTTGAAGTCGCAAATCCTCCCGAACTCCCTGATATCGACGATAAGGAGCTGATGATGCAGGAAGAGCATGCCACACCCCTAGAACCTGGCAAGATGTATTGCACGATTTTCCCCTCGGAACACAACCACTTTTTAACTGTCACTGAAAACCCATATTACCGCTCGTTCAAGGTCTCCACATCCTGGCTAGAAGTGCGAGACCTCGTGCATAAGTACAACAAAGAGATACAGGGGGGAATCCCCCAGGTTGCGCTTGCGGATTGCTTTGCAAGACGGAAAAGGGCGATTCCGTACAGGATACAGGACAGGGTAGCCAGGCATAACGAGGCGATTAATGGGAATTCGTTGATGAAGATGTGGGAGGACGGGAAGAGGAAGAGAGAAGAGGTGTGAAGCTCTCTGCCCAAGTGCTTGGACCTCCTTTCTGCCTTCCTGGGGACCAGAAAACTCTTTAACGAAAGAGCTGGAAAGGACCGCGCTTGGGGGACTTGTGTGTTCTGGTTTCCCGCAGCGTGTCGACCAAAACATACACGGGCATACTCCTGTCACCCCGCCTTGTGAAATCAGTGGAAAAGAGACACTCTTCCACTGAAACACTCGAACACTGCAAGACACGTGCCCTTGAGAGCAGCTAACTTTTAGGCGTCACGCAATGGATATCAGTCTATTGTGTTGTCCAGCTCTCTGTTGTCGCAACTGAGGACTTGTAATGGGGAAGCTGACATATCACCTCATTCAGGCCCAATCACTCTTCCTACACTCCTGAAGTCTAAGCAAGCGGAGAATCAAGAGTCTCAGATTGAGTCTTGGGATCTGCATTTGCATCTTTTCGCAGAAAATGGCCGAGAGAAAAAAAAAAAATAGAACGCTTGCCGGTTGAATATGAACAGACTTTGTGTATGGGTTCTATCATAATATGCTAGTCATAACAGACGGTAAAATATACACTTTGCAGAGTGCTTAAGTTTCCACACAATCTCTCGTCATTTTTCTTGTGTTTTTCCTTTTTTCTTTTTGGTCATCTCTCGGCTTTCCTCGCGTCGGGAGTACCTGCTCATTTCTCTATGCGAAAATTGGAATGTCGATGCCATACTACACGCGAGATGTTAGGTTGGAGAGACACGTAGGCACAGCTTAACAAAGTAGAAGGGAAAACGAGGGACAAAGAAACTTACGTTGACGGGGTTGTTAAATCTCAGGCCACGGTCAAGGGCACTGATGGCCTTGATCTCACTCTCCTCCAGGTCGAAGCCAGTCACATCCAAGTTCTGGGCCAGACGTTCTGGGTTGTTGCTCTTGGGGATGACGGCAATGCCACGCTGGGTGGCCCAGCGGAGGAGCACCTGTGCAGGCGTTTTGCCGTGCTTCTCTGCGATAGACTTAATCGTGGCGTGGTCAAAGAGGAAGGGGGTATTTTTCGCGCTCTGCATATTGAGCTCGATGAAGCTGAGCGGTCCAAAGGACGAGTAGGCAGTGACGGCAATGCCGTTCTTTTGGGCATAATCGACCAGAGTAGTCTGGGTCAGGTAAGGGTGGTGTTCGATCTGGAGGGTAGCAGGTGGAATGCGAGCGTAGCGGAGCAGGTCCATGATGAGTTGGATGCTGAAGTTGCTGATACCGATGCTGCGGGTGAGCTTCTTGTCGACGAGGCTCTCCATGGCAGTCCAGGTCTGCTGGGTGGTGGCGTTGCTGAATTCGACCTTATCTCCCTCATAGAACCAGCCTGGGGGGTAGCGGACAGCAGGGTCGACATATTTCAGGGCGACAGGGAAGTGAACAATGAAGAGATCAAAGTAGTCAATGCCCCAGTCGGCCAGCTGCTTCCTGCAGATGGGCTCGACGTGCTCGGGGTCGTGGAATGTCTGCCAGAGTTTGGAGACAATGAACAAGTCCTCCCGCTTCACAATACCCTCCTTGATGGCGCGAGCAACGCCTTGACCGGCCTCAACCTCGTTGCCGTAGTCTGTCAAGAATCCCAGATCAAAGCGTCAGTGTCTCACTGCCTCAACTAGCCACATCACGTGCCCGCTGGATTGCGGGGCAAGACGGAGCGGCGGAAAAAGAAAAAATCACCAGAATAGGCAAAAAGAGAAAGAAAAAAAAAAGCTGGAAGGAAAACGGGAATCGATGCATACCGCAGGCACCGTCGAAAAGGCGATATCCAGCCTTGATGGCATTGTAAACTTGATCCGCGCAAGTGTCGTTGTTGACCTTCCACAGACCAAAGCCCACAATGGGCATATCGTAGCCGCTGTTTAGCTTGATGGTGGGTGTCGACATTTTGGCGATCGGTGAGGTAGAACGTGAGCCGAAAGATTTGGAAGCAGAAGATCTAAACGAAGAGAGAGAGCGCAGCGTCAACGGTCGTGTAAAGAACTTCTTGAACTTCATGCAAGTGAAGACAGCGGCAGCAGAGGAGACTTAAATCGGGGAGAACTGGAGGGGAAAAAAAGCAAGCCGCAAAGAGAGCTTAAGTAAATAGACTCTCTATTTACCTGGGCTACGAAGCTACTTTATGCTGTCGCAAGCTGCAATAAATCGGTATTGGGAGATATCACGGAGGAATTGCCGACCAGACCCTTGGAAGAGCCAAAGCAACGGGTTTTCACGCTGGAAAGATATCATCAGAGCCCCGCTTTCTACGTCCGCCGGGGTAGGCGGATGGACAAGGCAAGGCTCATCTTCTTTGGCTGATGGCGAGCTGTGTTGGTAAAAGTGACGATGTAGTCTAATTTGTCGTGGTACTAGGAGGTAGGAGTTGGAAAAAGCCGCCCGCGGGTTTCGTTTGTCCTCGTTCGTCCTCTCTTAATGATGATTGCCTCCATAGCGGGCGTCTTCGAGAAGCACGCATGTAGTGGGCTCCAAGTGGAAAAGAACACGAATTACCCATGACAAAAAGGCTAAAGATTGCTTTCCGTATCCACTCAAAGCCCACCTGGTGGAGAACTGTGGCCGCCAGATTCGTTGGAATTAACCTTTGTTCCTGGCAATGCCTCCGTCGGCACTTTAATTCCATCGAACGGCGTCGCAGGAGGCAGCAGCTTCTCTCTCGATCCATTCAGCAGGGTGAGAGTTGTAAATGCATCATAATCTGTGGGTTTTTCTCGCGGAGAAAACGATAGACCAAGGACCTCAATCCAAGAAGGATGGTACCGGTTTCAAACCCATTGAGGTGCGTCTCAGTGAAGCGGATAAATGCCAGGGTTTGTCCCAGGAGCCGGCTAAACTCCCTGCCCCACTAATGTCGCAAAGATGGATGCCTTCCATGCACGTAGGAATTACTCCGACCTTTCTGAGACGCTTATCGCAAGATCAAATTGATTTTACCGGCAGCCTGAAAGTCCACACAGAGTGAACGTGGAAGAGGAACAGCGATATCATAGATCACCACACCAACCCAGACATACACGTCATTGCTCCCGTCTGCTTTCTCTAATCCTCAATGGAAGTTCTCCGTCGCCGGAAACCTTCGAATGTTGTTGTCTGGAGCTCTACATATCGATACATACATGTGTCACCCAGCACGAAGTTGTGAAACTCTTCGGACCGGTACCCGCGTGGTGCACTGGTAGTGTATGGATTGATCAATGTTGCTGAGGGCTGCTTTTCAAACCGGCAGCAGGTAAATCTGAGCGTATCTTATCACCTCCAGAGCTACGATTCAGCACAGGTCAATGTCATTGCCAGCATATGAAATCAGAGAATTTCGTGATCTTGCTGGTATCACACAAGTATTCCTCGTCCTGGAGCGTTGTTCTACAATCAGTTAAGATGCTCCCCAACAGGAGCCTGCTCAGGCATCGTCAACGGCATCGACATGGAACTTCTTCCTGCCTCCTCCCGTAAGTTGTTTCAACTTCACCTTGTTCACCTGGGCATCAACCTTCTTCTCCATCTTCTTAATCTCTTCCTCGGGATCGATAGCTTCCTCAGAAGCGTACTCCAGCACCAATCGGCGGCCCAGTAGATGCGTATTTCTCAACGCATCCATTGCATTCTCAGCCTCACGGGCACTGGTGAAATCAGCGAACGCAAACCCACGGGAGCTGCGATCGAACTTCTTCGGCACCCGCACGGAGCGCAGCTGGCCATACGCCCCAAAAAGTGCCCGGACGTCCTTCTTGGTCGCCTGGAACGGAAGATTCTTGATGATGATTTTGGTCCGACGGCCTGCGAGCTTCTTGGCGTTGTCATCGCGCCTTCTCTCCTCGGCAATGTCCAAGCCTTTATGTGACGGCTTGATGACTAGCTCATGCTGATCAAGTCTGTATCCGTTCATCGCAGCCAAGGCCGCCTGGGCTTGAGCTCGTGTTCGGAATTCCACAAATCCGAATCCCATGCTTAACCGTTGACCCGGCCTCTTGGGGTCGACCTTTGTCTTCACTTTGGCGGACAAAAAACCGTCCAGGGGTTTAAACACGGCAGCTAAGCCTTCATCTGTAGTGGAAAAGTTAAGGTTCCGAACGAATAACGTTGATGTCTCCACCGGTGTCTCTGGTTCATCGGCCTGCAACAAGTCTGAGGTCGAGAAACCTTGAGACACAACCTTAGGTGCCTCAACCGTAGTGGTTGTCGTAGTTGTTGTGGTGGTCGAACCACCCTCAAATAGGTCCTTTGGTGCCTTCTCAAGGAATAGAATCGAATCTCCTAGCTTTCGGTAAGCAAGTGCTTTGAAAGCTCTTTGAGCCTCATCCGGCATCGCATATGCTACGATAGCAATAGTCCCGCTGGGAGGCATGAGCAGTCGTGTAATCTGCCCATATGGTTCAAAAAGCTTCCTCAAATCCTCCACTGTCACACCATAGGAAAAATTCTTGACCAGGATAGCAGTGTTTCCGCGCTCACGATGCTTGAATGATTCTAAATTTACACCATTCGCACTAAAGTATGCTTTAGTTTCCTGGATGACATGCGTTTCCGCATGAGCTTGTTTGACCGCTGCATCTGACGACGTCGGGTCGAGGATGTCTGCTTTTGAGACACCCAAACGCTGAGCAACAGATGACATGATAGCGTCGGCCTAATTCATTGATTCATTGTCAGCAGACGCACCACTTGCATTATTTTGTTGATGAGAAGATTGCTCACATTCATGTAAAGAGAATTCCAACTCCAGGTCGACTTTCCGGCTTCAGCTTTCCGCTTAATTTGCTGCTGTTTTTTGAGGGGTAATTTCGAAAGTTCAACCTCATCCAACTTATATGTCTTCTTTGCAGTAGCTGGCAGGATATGAAGGAGACGGCCCTGAAAGTCCTTCCCATCTAACTCTTTATATGCTTCTACAGCTGCATCGGGATCAAAGTACTGTACATACGCAAAACCCTTGCTCGATGAGTGGCGTGTATCGAAGGCAACGTGAATCTGCATCAGTAGAGTTCGGTTAGCCCAACCACCTCAACGAATGTACCATCACCAAGGGGAAACGATGGAAACCACTGTATCAGATTTCGGGGTATCTACTACAATCCCCCATCCTGGCTGACATCATGTGCAGTGCATCGGATGTCCCTATCAGGAAAATCATCATACAAGTGGATTGCAATTGGAAGAAGAAACGAGAAGAAACACAGACTACGTACCTCCTCAATTTTCCCAAACCTCGAAAATACGGGTTCCAAGTCCTTTTCTGTCGTGTCATACGAAAGATTTCGTACAAACAGGCGACCAGTGTTGAGTATCATTTGTATATTGGCATCGGGTGGCTCAATTTCTTTTGACTGGTCATTGTCATTGGGCCCACCTGCTGCCTCGGTTTCATTACCTTTGGTAGATTCTTCGTCGCTCGGACTAATACCATTGGCCTCTAGACGACTAGGCCCATCCGCCTCGTCTTCTTCGTCGACCAAACCCAGAAGCCGACTCGTTTTTGACCGAAGCCAATCAGCATCACTCTGGGGTGCTTCTTCGATTTTATGGGCTGCATCGGGCAGCGAAGCTGGCTCCGCGGTCAGGGTTTGTTCTGGTCCTACAGGCAAGTGAGTTTCAACAGCTGTATCTGTGTCAGATTTGAGTCTTTTGATTCCATTGTGGGCCTTCACCGGGGGCTCTGCACCCACGCCAACAGGATCATTTTTGGATTTGCTGTTGGCGACAGACGAAGAAACACCGGTAGTAGCGTCCAGTCCGCTATCAGCCCATGTCTTTGACTTTGAAGACGGCTGCATAACGGCAAGGAATTCCTGTAGTTCAGGGTCATCCTCCTCGTCTTTAGGATCACGCTTGCGTTTATTTGAATTTTCCTTAGAGGAAATGGTGCGATCTGGTTGACCTTTGTTTCGCGATCGTGTATCTACTGGATCAGCATTGATCTTTTAGGACTAGTCAGCGTCAAGCTCAACACCTTCAACTGGTCAGCCTCACCGAGTGGCTAGCGAAAGGAAGTAAGCAAGGGAAGTTCACTCACAGGTCGCGCCAACTCCACAGCAATCTTTGACATCCTGATGTATGTCTTGTTGAAATATTTCACCGCTTCCTGAGCAGCAGAGCCGCTCTTGAAACCCACGAAGCCAATCCGTCGGCTAGGAATGACATGGGCGTCAGTGACCTCAAACCGACCGGAAAAATGCTTTCGAAGTCCATCATTGGTGAGCGTTGGGGGTAGCCCCGAGACAAAAACACGGGTACTCTCCATGTTCCCCTTGTGTCTTGTGGAGAGAATTTTACATGTTTTCCTTTTGACAACGAAAAGGAAGGTTGAAAGGAAAAAGGCACTTTAAATAATTTTTTTTTCCCTCGTCGGTGGGCGGTGTAGTCCTTTGGTGTCTTGGTCCGTGCGCTTAGCTCGGTCCAGTCTCAAAACGTCAGTCGTAACCTGGTTTAGTTATACTCGTGGGTCAGTCAACACTGAACGAGCTTCCAACAAATCTCCCCTCTTAATATTCAGTCTTACAAGGTGGTCTGGTCCGAGTCTCGTCAATATTTTGTGATTCTAGCCAATTGTTACAGTCAAAATGGCCACTGAAAAGCGTGAGAAGCTTGAAGGTATCCGTCCACCACCATCCTCTCACCCCACCTCGCCCAGTGGCTGACTGATGACTCCCGGAACGCAGCCCAGATCAAGTCTGTGGACATGGTAAGAAGAGTGTCATTTGTATGTAGCTGGCTTATGCTTCCGGGATTTGCTAATGCTGTATTTGGGAAATAGAGTGACGAGATGAAGCAGGAGGCCATCGAAGTTGGTATGCGATCTTTGGGTTCCCAGATTGGAGACATATCTCTACCGGCAAAGAACTGTGCTAATCTACACGAACCGTTTGTACAGCTACGGAGGCTATGGAAAAGTACCATATCGAAAAGGTGACTTTTTCTGCTATCAGCAGCTGCGGGACAACCAATATTGACAGCGTATAGGACATTGCGCAGTACATTAAGAAAGAGGTACGCTTGCTCTTGGAACTTATCCCATTTCAGCGAAACACCTGGAAAGTATATTGAACGACTGCACCAGTTTGATTCCCGGAGAGGCGCTACATGGCATTGTATAGTTGGCCGGAACTTTGGAAGCTTTGTGACGCATGGTACGGCAACCTTCTTACCCCGCCTTTCTTTCCCTCCCCTGAAATATCATCGCGCACGAAAGACCCTACGTCCGCTCGAATGCGAAACTGAATAGATTACAGAAACCAAGCACTTCATATACTTTTACCTTGGCCACTGTGCGATCCTACTCTTTAAGACCCAATAGCCAAAACCACTCGCCAATCTCTATTCTCGTCCGCTTTTCGATACTTTCCTGCGCGGCAGGAATTCAAGGAACAAAAGCCATCTATTTAAAAGAAAGATATATGAGCTTCCCGCACATTATCTCTCCAAGATTTATATTTCTTCTGTATCTTACGTGGTTAAAGTCCTGTTCTCTCTTCTGCTTTGACAGGTAACGAAATTGAAGACGACCAGATTACATCGCACGAATCTCATTTACACCATCATCGTCTAGCAGATGGCAATAATAACAGCGTAAGATGAATTTGTGAATCAATTGGTGAATAGGCCGAAAGTTCCGTAACCATAAGAAGTATGTCGAGTGCAAATATTCAAGGCGCGAAAAGGAAGATGAGGAAGAATACCCAAACGCTGTAGTGGTACCGACTAGTGGTCACAATCAATCCGTATCAAAAAGAAAGAAGCCAGGGTTGAGAATACAGGGAAGAAGGGGTGGACAAAACAATCATGAAAAGACGAGCAGTCGGGTGTATTGGTTTTCAGTTTCTAATGATGAATCGACCTGTGCTCAGCGTTCACTTGTATGAATAGCCAGGCTGCGGTTGTGGAGGAGGTGGTGGACGGCCATAGAAACCTCCAGGTCCACCGGGAGGCGGCCCCTGCGGGTGACTTGCTCCTTGTTGAGACTGAACGTCTGGTCGATGCCTATGTGACCACGTCAGCACGACTATTGATCAGAAGGGCACCTGATAGAAAGTGACTGTACCGCAGGTCCTGCGAAAATCGGCAGATGTGGCAGTACACTTCCTGTTAGCTTGAATTAGCCTTTGGATCCTTACAGTAACGGAGATGGCTTCACAATTTCTGGGTGTTTCTGGCACTATGGAAAGAGGAGCTTACCTTATACTTGTGGGTTGCAAGAGGAATGACCGGCTATTCGAGGGAAAACATGTCAACTTTGATATGGAAGACTTGGGGAGAAGGTAAAATTCATGAGGGCATTCAGATGCGCATACCACAAAGCAAATAGTAAACCAGGGCCTTTCGGAAATGCTAGTTAGAGATTCTTCAAGTAGACAACTCTTTGCCAAGTGATGATGGAAAAACAGTCAGAGTAGCTCACCATCGAGTTATGCAATGCGCAGACCAGTTCCCACCTTGGTATTGAAGTTAGCAGGTTGGTCTCTGATTGAACGGAGATGCTAGATGTTTGACGACTCACAGTTATAACATTGAGCTGTGATGTTCTCATAGCCCTGTAGGCGAGACGTAAATTCTGTATTGCAGAAAGTTAATCCCTTGTATATTAAATACTGATGAATACACCAGAAATTGCCCTTTTCATTCAGAAGAAGGCCAGTACATAGTACTACTATATAGTATTAGTAGTACATCTGTTCAAATTCCATTCAGGCCTTACAATGGGGATGACGATAAGTAGTGATCCGTACCGTGTGTTCCAAATGTAATGCAAATTGCCATCGTTCAGAGGGCGAAGTTCTCAAACTTGTTATGTGAAATGACCGCTTGGGCGGGGAGTTTGAAGTTGTTACTACTATGATAGGAAGCCTGGAGACTTGAGTGATGAAAACCCTGGCCAATCATTCCCTTGAATGGCACGCGGCTTACTGTGGCGCGCGGCTTGGCAGGAATACTCAAATGACTTGTACGAAATCTGATCCACTTCGACAATTTTGAGTTGAATTAGGAGTACCAGTTAATCGTACTACATGATGCTGATCCTTGAGATGTTGCAAAGTTTGTGGAAACAAGGCGACTCAATTCCAAGGTTTGGAAAATGTTGGCCATGTCTATCATTGTTTCGTGTAAGTCCATACTAGTACGAGTGCTACATACGAAGCATCACCATGCCCAAACTAATCCCTCTAAGACTGAACTACACATCTTGGACAACAGGCTTTTCCACGGGCGTTGTGGTGCCGCCGCTGGAGCTCTCCGCCTTATCCCCAGTTCCTTCTGGAATACTTTGCCCCGGTTTCTTCCTTCCCGTGATATCTGCAAGGATTCCGGTAACAGTTCGCTTCATCGTTGACTTTCCTTCCCACAGCGGATACAGAACCACTCCAAATGTTGTACCAAAGAGCCATATAAAGCCGACAGTGACCCATCCTGTGAAAAACCGCTTGCTAAACACATATGAGCTGCCGTACATCGGCATTGGCCACAGGATAAGCAAACAGATGGTTACGGAGACGGTGAGTATTCAAGCAATCTTTGCGGTTCTGTTCAGTTTCTTAACCTCCTCTTCTGTTTGAATCTCCGCAGCGCTGATGGCTCTCGACGTTCTCCCCTTATCGTCCTGGGCCGTTGGAACAATGTCGGCGTCATCTGCCAATCTTATGTTTCTCATTGATTCCCAGTCATAATTCTGTCGACCAAAAGCGAATGTTAGGATAGGGACGAAGATGACAGGACTTAGGAGCGCGGCAACGTTTCCCGCAAGCATCGGATGACTGTGGGCATTGTCAGATCTGGACTAAGGGACATTTTAATAACGATGATACTCACTTTGCACCTGTCGTCTCAACCGTCAGGACTCCGTACTCCTTTTTAGCCGTGACAAGCCAGGCAGTGATCGAGCACACAAGGCCAAGAATCGGCGAGAAAGCCGCTGCAATCCAATTCTGATCCTTCCAAATGAGCGACGATGCAACGGGGACGACAGCAGACGAGATATTGACACCTATCAACAGGTACAAGTACCCCATGCTAATAAGAGCATAGTACAGTCCAGTGGAAAATCCCGAGATCAGCAAAGAGTCGGCAACACAGGTAATGTGAGAAACTCGGACAAGCGTTCTACCGTGCGCAGGAGGATTAATATATGCCTGATACACATCGAAAGTCACTATTGACGAGACAGCAATGAGCTGGGCCGAAAACGACGAGGTGACTGCCATAAAAACAAGGACAACTGTCACGGCGGCACCGCTGCTACCCAACATCTTCACGGCCGCGAACGGCAGCGCCAATCCTGCCGTGACATTTGCTGACGACATCCGGTTCGACCCCTCCAGAGCAAGGGCAACCAAACCCATGGTGGCCGCACATAACCACAGGATGGCAAACCAGCAGAGTCCTCCCAACACGTATCCAGGGAATGCGTGTACCAGATGAGCCGCGATAGCTAATGGATATCGCGATCAGTATTGATACAAGGTTTGAATATGCACCATTTGACAGACGAAATGCGGACGGATTAACCTTTGTTGTAGTAGCTAGCATCAAGAAACACTGTCCCAAAGTTACCAATAAGATTGATAACGAAGAACATGACTCCCTCGCGGGATCGTAGTGTAAGATAGCCCCCGTCCACGTTTCCCTCAACAGGGTGGAGGTTGGCCGCAGCAACCAAAAGATCATAGACCTTTCCAGGGGAGCCCAGTTTTTCGCCATTGGCGTATGCCGTGGAGGCGAAGGTGAATATAAGGATAATCAGCGCAACGCCATGGGCGTAATCGGTGAGCAGCGTGCTCTTTACTCCTCCAAAAGTCGTGTACATGAACACTCCAACTGGCATTAAGAAGCAGCCAGCGGCGATTGGCATGCCCGTCATAGCATTCAAAGCCGCGGAGCCGCCAGCAAGCAGCATTGTAGTGACCAAGATGTTGGTCATAAGGTAAAAGATGCTGAAGACAATATGGGTAAAACTGCCGTACCGAGCACGTAGAACCTCGAGGATGGTGTGAGCATTGGGACTCCGTCGTTTGAGCTCAATAGCCAGAGTAGCGAAGAGGACAATTTGCACAGTTGCTCCTGTTTTTCACTTCTCTCAGCACTTTAAATTGTTGGGCATTCAAGGTCCCACCTGATGCGTAGAAGAATGGCCCTGAGACTCCATAGTTGTATCCCACGGAAGATGACTGGAGAAGAGTGGCAGCCCATGTCCAACTGCTTACCACTCCGCACGCTACCAGCCCGGATTTCACTGTTCGTCCGGCGGTCGTAAACATTTCACTGGTTTGGATTTCATTGTTGTATCTGATGTTCATTAGCCTCAGCTAAACATAACTCAGGGATCGGAGTAAGCATTCAACTATACCAGGGTCTCTCACCTCTTCAAAGACCATGTAACAAAAATCATACCAAAAGCGAAGAAAAGTCCCAGCCCAAGGATGATACCATAGCCAAACCCACTAGGAAGTGGAGGTGGGGAAAACAAGCTACTCGTCGACATTTGCTGATACTGAAGCTCCAAGTTTCGCCGTGCGTATTGTCGAAAAGCCCCGGACATAAAGAAAATACAATGTGCCACGCGATTGTCCCCTGGTCAATACATCAAGGGGAAAGAAAAGAATCCGAGTATACAGGACATAAAAACTCAGAAGCAATCTGTCCAGGATCTGGACGAATTCGAGGTAAAATAGTATAACGTGCATCGCCTCATGATGCAAGAGCTTCCACAGCGCGCCATATCAGTGACAGTTGATTCAGACAGTAACTAAAACAGCGAGTCTCTAAGGCAGCCGAAAGGAGAAGCTTCAAGCTGATAAGAGATAAGTCACCCGCACCCGGTGGAGATTGGGGTGTAAGGAACCGTCAGATGGAGGACGCTATCCTCATTTCTCCGTGAAGGCCATGTTCAGGATCGCACGTCAGCGGATCCTGAACTTTATCAAGAAACGTTTGCTCCGGTTGTTGGCCCGATGTGGGAGCCGGCCAAGCGGGCCACGCGACGAGGGGACGTCCTCGAAGCATGTTGGTGCTTCAGGGCTATCCGATGAGCTATTATTGGTGCTAAGATAAAGCCAGCTTATCACTCCATGGAAAAGGGATTCCGAATTCGACAAATTGCTGGGGTTCTGATACCAGTGGAACGGAAAGCAGGGAGAAGGTTGAAGACAGATAAGCTTCGTATGCTAGAGTCTATCTCCACTGTCCAGTGTTGTTGATAGGGAACGAAGATGGAGAACGCCAAGCATCATGCAGCCGCAGCACACAAGGACGAATGCAAGTCAGATTGTCTGTCGTGAGTAAAAGAACAGAAGAGATTAGTTATGCACTTTGTATTACAAATCGGTAGTCTTCGATTATCTGCAGAACTCAGAAGAGTCCAGGCTACTCGTTCTGGCATGGGCCAACTATCGCCCAACAGCAATACCCACATACCGAACGTACTTCGAGATCATAATCCTGGTCAACTCTTACCCCATGCTTGCGGCAAGAAGATTCGAGCTCCGCACAACAACAAAAAAAAGTTATGCCGCAATTTCATTCAGCGAATATTATACATGAAGTTCAAATGAGAACTAGACGAGAGCCAAAGAAGAGATATACGAGACAAGAAAAGGAAGACTCTAGCAACTGGAATGAGTCAAATACCCGCGAATTACCGACACACTTGCGAATGCATAACTAGGGGCGCGCGGATGTCAATCATACATCGTTGAACGCAGAAGAGAAAGGAGCAGGCGGACTCGATGACGTCGGTACAAGAAAAGAAGAACGGAATGCGACACACCTATACGTCGCAGGCGTAAAAGAAAGCAGGCAGAGAAGAGGGGTTAAGACACATTCCTGCATCAAGTTTGTTTCGGCATTGAAATCACTGGCAAGCTGTTTCCATCATGGCAACAACGGACGTCAACTGGCAGCATATCCTCATTCGATTTCCGATGTTCGAAGGGATATGAATGAAGGGGTATCAATCTTTAGCTGTTAAGGCTGAATAGTTTATGACGAGAACTTGCGAGTAATCTTGGCAATGACTGCAGACAAAAACGTCAGGACCCAACGCTTCCAGGGAACAATAGGAATAAGGGCGGGCGTATCTTGACGAAAGGAGTGACAATGAAGGAAAAAAAAAGGTGAAGTCACCTACCGTGCAAGCCAACTACCGAAAAGATGAACCCCAGACTCAAGACTAGCACGACTACAGGGTCAACGCGCAGTCCAGGGCTCTCATCAGTGTACAATTTCAGCATGGTGCCCGACGAGCCACCGGCACCAGCTGCCCGAGTTGAAGACGGACGTGCATTTCGCAAAGATTCTTTGTGATCTGCGGCTGCACGGCGACGAATTGCTGTTCGCGGGCCACCGGGGGGAGTGGGAGAGGAAGGACGATTGAGCGTAGATCCTGAACTGCCAGGTCCAGATGGGTTGCCTGATTTGGCACGTTCAGTGCCCGAGTCGGCCCCTGAGTTTGACGCCTGAGAAGTCAAAGAGGCCAAGTTAGCTATCTCCACGAAAAGTTCCTGCAGCTATGGAATTGTGGGTAAGGGGTGGAAGAATCCAAGTCTGGGAGAAGCAAAATGGGGGTTTCTCACCATGACGCTCCGAGTGATATTAGTCACTAAGTATAGAGAAAAAAAAATTTTACTTATTTAGATTAAGAAGTCCGAAACCTTGGGGAGATACATAGATGGGCGGCTGGATGCGATTGAAGCAGATGAGATTCCTCGGGGGACTCGTCCAAAGAGGCCACGGAGACGATGCGTGGATTACATAATCGAAGTTATTTTTGCCGCGACAGGCCGCTCAATTGATTAGAAGTTCAAAGCCTCAGAGGGTGAGGATTGATTCCAGGTTTTCGCAAAGTTATGGACTTTACAAGACACACAACCCGTTTGAATACCACTTGAGCGTGTGCTGTTGATGCGCTTGTCCCTCTAGACAGCTTCACTATATTTTCCACATTGAAGGAAAATACACAAGTTGAAATATAAATTCACCAAACTGCAATGCAAAAAGATCATTAGGGGGCAGATTTTGAGCAGAAGAAGCGAGAGAATCCATAGTATCATCCGTCAGAGCCAGGGGATATTTGTTTCGAGAGAAAGAAAAGAAGAATACATGAGGTATCATCACGAAAATTGCAGCAATAAGGAAGAAGGAAAGGCAAAAGCTAGCTAGGGTATAATGTCTAGAACTCTCGCTATTTTTGAAGGAAAAAAAAGCATTCATGATAGCTCTCGATTTCAAAGCTCTCCAGCACTAATAGCGATATCAAACACTTCTAGAATGTGCAGTTGCACGCCACTGAGGCGAATCCGACTTGTGAGGGTCTGGGAGGTTTGGAATTTAATCAATCGTCATCCGGGTCGGGAGAGGGCCGTGTGAAAGGCCTCCTTGAAGTTCAGTCCCTTGACCCTTTTCTTCGCGATTTAGAGACCGCTTGCTGTTGATATGGGGCTTTAGGCCCTTATTGTAGTTGTTTGCGCAAACACAAGCGTTGACAATAGTCATAAGGATCAGGATGATGGTGATAATGGCAAAGAATGTCAAGGATCGTCGAGCAGGGCTGTATTTCTTCGCGCGTGAAGGGGTGTACATGCCTATCAGCTTGTACAGAAAATAGGCGAGGCCGCCAAAGTACAGAAGCTGGACAGAAAAGAAAGCAAGTCAGTGTCACAATTTTGGGTAAAGTAAGGGAATGACAAATGCCGGACAACTTACAATAACGGCAAGCGTGCCAAGCAAGCTTTCGCGCCGTGTAAAGTACGCTGCCATCAGGAGAATGACAATGGTCACGGGAATAGCTGCAATTGTAAGCGCGAACTCGAGAGACTTCGTGTCGACAATGATTACAACAAACTGTACAGTAAATCCGAGGAAAAAGAAAAAATCAAATTTCAACAGCGCAATGTAGATCTAGGTGAAGGGGTCAGTTGTCGGGACGCTCGTCATAGATTCAATATTTTACAAACCTGATAAGTAAGGTACCGACGTTTCATCCGTAAATCGGCACTGATATGCTTGTAGATCGTCCACGCAAACTCGTCATACAGTTTCCATGCGAGAAAACACATGAGAACTGTTGCAAGGCCAATAATGCAAGGAATGGCAATCAGAAATGGCTTCACTTCGCCCCAGACGCTGGGATCGATAAGATGCTTGGGGTCGGCCAAGTTCACAATGGCTTCGTCAATCTGGTCGATTTGTACAGCACCATAAATGAGTAATCCAACATTGCAGATACATAGCCCAATAATCTGAATAGTATTTTTCATCCGTAGAGCGTCATATACGAGGACGAGTTCATACACGAAGCCGAAAATGTAGAGCGTGAGGAACGTGGGAATAGTTTTTGACTCAGTGACCTGGCTCGCGCCCTCCTGAAGTTGAATCTGAAAACGCGCAAACACATACCTACGATTCGTACCACGAGTTAGTTTGCCGACGGATTAGCGAAAATCTTGGAGTCCATGGTAACGACCATGTTCAATTCACACAATTTATGGAACGGAGAAGAGGGTGAACTCACGATTCAAATGCAAGAATGATACAAGCCTGAATGGCCGTAACGATCACGAAGGACCACGTCCATTTCGTATTTGGCACATACATCCTGGGCTCCTTTTTCTCGGGGACCACTATGTACCCTTCTCTTGCGCGAAAACCGGGGATCGAATGACGGAAAGTAGGGTCGAGCCCTGACTCCCCTAGGAGAGACGAGCGGCCGTGATATGACCGAATTTTGGCGGAATGGCTCCTTGAGGAGCCTGCCAAATCTCCTCAGATTGGGCAGATTTTTGAAGAAGGCAACTGAGAAGCGCAAGCAAGCTGCGTTATTTCGTCCTCTTTCCTGCTCGCAAGGATGTCAAAGTTGATACTGAAACAAAGCCAAGCTGTTTGAAGCGAATTGGAGACCGCTGGGACGAGAGTATATTCAGAGCGGAGGGCGTGTCTTTGAGTATCTAGGAGTGATCGGGCTCAGACATGAAAAGCTGCTCAACCGGTTTGTACGACGGGGTGATTCGCCAGGTGGGTTTCATGCAGTGGTCATTTGATCGTGATGAATGGAGGAGAACGATGTCCAACGGCGAAGAGAATGGCCAATCGATAGGTGGATATAACGAACGGCACCCTAAGCAGAAGGAACGCGAAACGAACTGTCGACAGCAATGCACTACTGCGAGGGCTGAGGAAAAAGAACCACCTGGGGCAGTGTGGTATTAATTATTGGGGTGTGTTTTGTCTCAAGGCTTGGCAGTGGAGGCTGATTCTTGGCCGAACAACCTGTCCGAATCATATTGAATCAATAATACGGTCGGGAAGGGAACCCAATTCCCATGCACGCTGCCCCAGCCTTACTACAAGCTGGGACTGTTTTCGGACATGGGTCGAGAATCGCTAGTCTCCAGTTATATCCTGGGCAGAAGTTACATGTCAACGGTGTAACGCAGTGTCTGAAACATACGGAAATCGACAACTGCTCAAGCATACGGAGTACCGCGAACGGTTCTCGCAACGTTGCGTTTAAATGAGTTTCATCGACCATACCATGAACGAGTAATAACATAATACCTTATGACTGGTGAAGGAGTGCTTAACGGCCGTGGAGTACGAGCGACTTAAGACCAGCTGGTGTTTGGAGAAGCCAACAACCGATCCATGGACTCAATCCAGGAACGGGTTCACTGCCCCTTCTTTTATTTTTTTTTATTTTCTTTTTCTTTTCTGTACTCCATTGACAGGCAATCAGAGAAACGAATTCCTGGTGAAACTAACTTCTGAATGGCAATCCCATGGTTGGCCAATGGAGAGACTTTACCGTTTCCGCGGCTTTGACAGTACCCAGTGGACCGCACACAGCCCCACAACAGTCCATGTCGGTGGCTGGTGACTCGAATGGTGTGGCAGTGCAGCTTCCAGTCAAGATCATGATTGATGCAATCTGCCTTGCGTGGGATGATTGAACGTGCATGACAGCGAGTTGAGACCTTCCATCGAATCCAGGAGGATGGTTAAATAGGATATCCAAGCGAAGAAAGGGTTTGCTTCCTTTCCCAACCCCATTCCCACAAAAATGAAACGATACTCTGGAACAAGTGCCATAGTACTAATACTAGTAACTAGTATTGTACGAATGCGTACTACTATACGTAGAACGGGTTTATCACGGTGGCATCCCCTTTTTCGGAATGGCAAAAAGCAGTGGTTGTGCTGTTCTGCGTCAAGTCAAAATGGAGCCAATGTGAAATCTGGTGGGTGCGGATGTGTAAGTAATATGTAGTACAGTAGTAATATTCCACCAATATAAGGCAACGAACGTTTATCTCTGTTGAGGCCTGCCGGCAGTGTCGGGCTTAGTAGTACCCTTAACAAAGCATTCTGGGCACTAATTGGAAAGTCGAGACACGAAATGAGTCCCCGAGAGTGGGCAATTTTGAGAGTTAGAGAGTTGTAGCTGTAGTAATATCGAAAACCAAAGATGAAATTTCCCACAATGGGCATATTGACAACTCTATCGATAAAGTAGGGCCATGAAGATGGTCAGCCCACCATCGAGTTGAGCTGATGCCTAGTAGAGACCCAACTGAACGCCGCTGGGATGATCAAATTTCTAGTAAAAGGGTGTATAAGATACACGAGATAAGCAGAAAGCCATGCTGCACTGGGCACGCAGCAACATGATATGCTCCTGTCATGGTTAAGGCCAGCAGTAGGCTAACTTTTATGACACAGCTGACGCCCTTGAAATAACAAAGAGATTGTCAATTCAAGGTCCTGGCGCTTTGGTGTTACGTGTGGGAGTGTTACAAGTAGTAAGCAATCAGAAAGGCAACACCACACCATTGAGGTACCAGCAAAAAGTCGACAACGCTGACAAAAGGCGACGCACAAGAGGGACCTTTAGGTCTAGTGAGGCCACGGAGTCCGTGAAACTATGTGAACGACATCATTGATGTGGCACTGTCCCAACCTTAGCGCCTTAGTCACATAGTTGATAAGTTGTAAGTTAAACAAAAAATAAGTTAATCACCACGAACTTGAACACACCACGAACTTGAACAGCCGTCCACGTGATTTTAAGCCTGATTTCAAACTACCAATGAGAATGTCTCAATCTCAACTCTGCCTCTCTGGGCTGCGAAGTCCGACTCTGCCACCGCCTCGTGGTGCAGCCTGGTAACATCACCAGAAGGTGATGGCCAAGAGCAGAGCGGCATCTGTGGGCTCCTTGTAGTCTCCCTGTCGAGCCGCGGCTCCAGGACCGGTGACAGACCGACACAAGGGCCATGTTGGCCTGCGAAGCGATCGAGTGT
>FQSS02000648.1:6791-33479 GCA_900128795.2 Malbranchea cinnamomea
TTTTCTCGTAGTGGGGCGTTGAAGAATCGATGCCTCAGGCAGTTCAGAGTGCCAAGAATACGAAGCACAACAAAATACTATCAACTACATGAAAGATAAAAAGGATGAAGCCAACTGAGGTGGCTTCGCTGGCCGTGGCCAGGGCTGTGGTGGCAGAAGAGGTCATTCTAGTCGAGATCTCAATGAGAATGAAGATCAGAAGTAGGACAAGAAGGAGGATAACACTGAGAAATCTCCAGTCGAGTCACTTTCACAAGTTCTTGCTTACTTTTGTAGAGAAACCTCGAAGTTATTACCCTGCTACTCAGTCATCCCCTGTCAATCGACTACCTCCAGGGAATGGATCCTCGATACAAGTTGACCTCTTGAGTAGAAAGTTACTGCCCTGCTACTTAGTCATCCCCTGCCAATTAATTGCCTCTAGGGAATGGATCCTCGATACAGGATCTAGTTCTCATGCTACATCTGACCCTACTGTCTTTACATCCTGGTCAAGAAAATCACCACAGACCACTCTGACCATGGCCAACAAGTCAACCTCCTGAGTGGAAGCTGAAGGCAATGTTGAGGTTCCAATTGAAGGAGGAACCCTGCCCTTAAGGAATGTCTGTCTGGTCAAGGACTTAGGTGCCAACCTGATTTTCTTGGGCCAACTAATCTAAGAAGGATTTACCTTCAGGCAGACTACCTACAATAGGAGGCACTATATGCTAGTTGAATCCCCAGATCGATCCTACTCTTTTAAAGCAGAATTAACCAAGGATTTTATCTGGGTAGTAAAGGAAGCTCCCTAACTAGCTAGACTGCTTTACTACACAGTCCCAACCACCAACCAAGATCCACAGCCTGATCTTGTCATTACAAACGTCACCACCATAGAGAAAGATGACTCTCTTTTGTCACTTGGCCACCGCCATGAATGGATGCACCGCTGGGGCTGTGATGCTCACATACTAGAGAAGGATACAAAGCCACATCCCAGAGCCTGCAAACTCAAGTTTGTTGGCTATCGAAGATTTAGGGTATACCATCTTTGGAACCCTTTTACTGACACAGTCCACCTTGCTCATAATGTAGATTTCAACAAGGATTTTGACAAACTTCCACCTTTTGCCAAAGCCAAGGCTTCACCTGAGTGGCCACACTGGTACGCTGCTATAGTCCGAGAATCTGATGGCTTAAGTAATTGAGGAAACTAGATTCTGACCAAGTATTTTTACTTTTATTACATTTATGGAGGATTTGGGCCTGCTTGCCTTCGTGGATATGGCAGCAATAGGGGGTGTTAAGGCCCCTGCCTATCCTCTATGTCATGTGACCTACAATGTATGTACATATTCGACTGTAGTAGGCTATACCTTCAATAGTAACTAACTACTTCCCTCATCAGTATCAATGGGCCTTATATATAAAGGCGAAGAGTGATGCTTATGCCCATTACTTTTTCTGGTTATAGTACATCATGAATTTAGGCTTTAGGCTACCTGCTTATTGTAGGACCAACATTGACAATGTTTTAAGGTGTAGAATATGCAGCAAATCTTCACCAAATATGGAACCATTTGGGAGCCTACTATGCCAGAGTCACTACATCAGGATGAAGTATTTGAGAGAGGTATATGCATAATACTAATGAGAACAACAGCTATACTCTGTGACAGTAGTTTGCCAGCAAAATTTTGGACAAATACTATGGACGCTACTCTAACTCTTACCAACTATTGCCCCAGCTTTGTTCATCTTTTCAATGACTCTCGCTAATCTGAGGACTCTTGCCCATATAATATTCCTTTCTCTGCCTTAGCTGGCAGTACACCAATGATCTCTTAATTTAGGAAACTAGGATATATAGTCTACGCTCACAGTTACAGCTCAGACCAGCCTAGCTCAAAGATAGACACCAGGATATGTGAATATCTCCTAACTGGCTATCAAACCTGATCTATTCTGAGACTTTGGGATCCACAGACTGACAAGGTAATTACCTCTAGTAAAGTGGTCTTCAAAGATAACTTAAAACCATGGTGTACCGAGGTACAAATACTGAAAGAACCTACCAAAGGCACTGGCAACATAATTGTGTCTAATGCCGAAGCTCCTAGGATTTTACCTGATAATGAGCAAGATTTTGACTCCAAAGCCAAATGGCTACGGCCCGCCAAAACTTTCGCCACAATGGCAATCAATCCATTTGTCAATGCCTGGCCAAAGACTTATAAGAAGGCTATGAAATAGAAGAAAGCTGCTTATTGGTGTAAATCATTGTAACAAGAGATCGATGACTTAGAACGACAGAAAACCTGGACTTTAGTACCTTATTCAGAAGTCCCCAAGGGAGAGTCTATAGCGCCAGGTAATTGGGTTTATGTCGAAAAAGATAAACCTAACGATCTTAATACCAACTCTGATGGCATCTTATGCAAATCTCGATGGGTTATATGTGGCAATTGACTATATAAAAGTTCAATTGAGGAAACTTATGCGCTGATAGCTAACCCTACTACAAATCGGCTCATGATAGTATTCACTACCAAATTAGAATAGAAGATACAGCAAACTGACATAGTAATGGCCTATCTTCATAGCCGACTGAAGAAGCCTATCTATATGAGGCAACCAAATGGTTTTGAACAAGACATTAAAGGAAGCCTAGTTTGCAAGGTTGAAGGCAGTCTCTACGGATTAGATCCTGCCTCAAAGATCTGGTATGACGCCTTAACTAGCCTACTAAAAGATTTAGATTTTAGGGTAAGTAAATATAATCCCGTGCTTTAGATTCTAACTACTGCTGCCCACAAGCGCTTCTATATGACTATATATGTCGATAACCTCCTAATATTTACAGAGGACAAACCTGACACTGATTAGTTAATAAACTCTTTACAGGAGAAGCTGGAAATCAAAGATCTCCTCATACCCAAGAAATACTTTAACATGGAGATAAAGGAAGTTCTTGATGAAAATATAGGTAAGAGGATGGTAGATATGGGCATTGAGTACCGAGCTGAAAGAACAGACATCAGTATACTATTAGACTACTTAGATTCTGACTGGGTAGGACCCTTGAATAATGACAGGAAGTCTACAGGCCATTTTATGTTCATTCTTGCTGGAGCACCTATTGGTTAGAAGTCGAATAAACAATTCTACATTGCCCTTAGTAGCAATGAAGTAGAATATATGACATTGAGCAAGGCCACATGGGAAGCAACTTGGCTCCAGAACCTATTGCTTGATTTATCTCTGGATAACCTCTCAATATCTGATCGAAATCTGAGACAAATTTGTATGGATAACAAGGGAACAATTGATCTATAATAACCATACAAGTTGAGATCATCCTTTTTACAAATCCAATTTTATTTATATTGTAGGTATCGTCTGGCAAAATCCTATATTCCTCAGTGATTTCTCTTACAAGTTGAAACCAGTCTTATATAATCTTCAGATTTTCACAGAAAGAATGTTTGTAGTAATAGGGGCATCATCAGGTGTAGGAGGTTCTTTATCTTCTAGTATCTCGTACTCAGTTGCTAGGTAGGATGGCTCTAGTAGGCCAGTCAGGTCACTGTCAACTAGTTTCTTCTGGATTTCTGGTTTCTCCTTATATAGGTATACAAGCAGCTTGTGCTGCTATCCCTTCTCTGGTTCCACAATGTCTAGTTCCTCCAGTAGATCAAAATCAGATCTATCTGCTTAGCTAAGCTGAGGCATTTCGGTTGCCATGTTTATAGTAGGTAGGTCAGTTAGTTCCTCGTTGAATTTCACGTCATGTACAATATAGATCTTGCCAGAATCAGGGTCCTAGAGTCAGTAAGCTTTCACTACCTCAGTCATAATGAAGAACATGAGTCCTACAGCTACTATCCTGTATGGCTGCAAACTAAAGACCAAGCCTTTCACACCATTTGAAACCTGGACAGGCCTACAACCAAGTGCCAATTGGATCCGACGCTGGGGATGTGACGCCTGGCTGAAGAACTTGAAGGAGACCTCCAAGCTAGGACCTAGATTGAGGAAACTGAAGAGCCATTTTGGAAGGTCTACATCAAAGAGGAGGCTCCGTACATGTTCCATTATAATCCGATTAGAGCGCTCGGCTTGTCTATTAGATTGAAGAGTGTCAGGAGCAGTCAGCTCTATTTGAATGCCCTCAGTCTTATAGAATTTCTCCAATTCCATATTAACAAATTCCCTGCCTTGGTCATGGTGCATAATCCCAATCTTTCAGTCAGTAGTAGCGTAGATCATCTGGATCCAGTTCTTGATAACAGGTATAGCGTCTGACTTCCTTTTCAGTAGGTAGCCCCATCGATAGCGGGTGGCATCATCGGTTAGAATGAGCGTATATCTAGCTCCACTGTATATAGGAGTTCCAATTCCGTCATCTTCGTCTGCCAGGGTGTCTCCCCCCCCCAGCTAGGTCAATAAATACAAGGTATGCTGATCTTATAGCTTGAGTAGCTGGTTGAAAGGGTCTTCGGGTCTGTTTGGCCTTCTTGCAGATCTCACAGAAGCCTAGTTGCTTAACTCCCTTGATCTTTATGCCCAGATGCAGATCTTTTGCTAGTTGGAGGATGTCATTGGTATTCAAATACCCTAAGTGCCTATGCCAGTTAATCATCATGTCTTCCCATATTATAGCTGGTTTGGCACACTTATTTAGTGCCAGAAAAGAATCATCTACTTCTACAGTGGTTGTGAGGTATTCTGTCATAACCTCTGGCTCAATAAAGGTAGGTTTTATAGGTATAGTGAAGGCTAGTAGGTTTCGGAGCTTGGAGGTCTTGGAGGAAAGGTTAAAAGCATAGATATTATTTTCAGTCAGCGGTGTCCCAAAGGTATAGGCCTGGTCTGGCAATGTCCATAGAATTGAGTAGTTTCCTCTGTCTTTCAACTGTTTGAAGGTAAATCCTCATCGTACAAGGGTTCTAAAGCTTATAATATTGATTTGGAGTCCTTCAACAAGTTGTAAATCCTCTAGCTGTAGGGTTTCCCCCCCATCAACCAGTAGGTCAGCTCTGCCAGTGCTTTTGACCTTAGCTGTTGTTCTATTCGCCATTTGCATTACTGTGGTAAATCTGGCCTTAGTATCCTACAGTAGAGAAACTTGGGAAGTAGCGTGAGAGCCTATGCTAGAATCCATAATCCACATCTCCTGGTTAAGCGGATTCTCATACGTGGAATTGATTTGCTCAGTTCTCATATGGAGGACTAGTTCTTTGCTTTTTCCTTCATCTTCTGGTGATTCCTCTGGGTTCCTTCTTCTCTGGAAGGTTTTGATTCTTGTGGCATTGTCTCTTTGCCATCCCTTAGGAGCTAAAGATAGATTTTCTAGCCAGCAGATTCCAGAATGTCTCTTCTTACAGTCTTTGCAGGTAGGGAATCTCTGCCAATCCTTCCTATCATTCTCATTCTTCGCAGTGTTCAATTCTTTCCTACCATTTTGATCCTTTCTGTGAGTATATTGGCCGTCTCGGTGGCTCCTATTCTCATTTCTCTCTCTAGAAGATTTTCCTGCAGTTGGTGCAGGCAGTCTAGTCAAGATGTCCTTCATGACAGACTCAAAATCAGTTACTGGAGGCGGTGATCCATTCTTGGAGGCTTCATCAATTTTAGATTGTATGAAGTTTTTCTACCGTCTACTTAGGCGATCTCTGGCTAAGTCAAGGAGTAGCCAGTTGTATATGGGGTAGCCTATACATGATATCTCTGTCTGTAGGGCTAGCAGCCTTTCAATAGGATAGAGATATCATGTATAGTATTGCCGTTCATACTTCCAGTCAGTGGTCAAATTGAATATTTCCAATACTAGTCGTTTCCGTACGGTTTCTGGCTGTTCAGCGAATATTCCTTCGAGTAGGTTCCAGAGCTTATAGGCATCTATCTCTTTCGGGGCTTTAAATCTCGATTGGGCTTGTGGAGTCAATGTAGACCAGATAAGATTGTGGAGCCAGGTGTTCTACATATGCCAAAGCTTCACAATTCCTTCATCTTTTACTGAAGGCTCAACTTGGCCTTTCAAAAGTATTTCTTCAACCTCAACCTGCTTAGCTACTACCATGATGTTCTCTCGCCATGTAGAATAGTTCTCCGTACATGTAAGAGAGCGGGTTTCCGTATAGTCTTCGCTCGGTCATGAAAAGCTTGTATATATCGTTTAACTCTTGATTCTGGGTTGTACTTCCATCGTACAAAGGCTTCAAATTCCTCACTCACTCCAGGCTCAGTTGTCCTAAAAGCTTGTTGGAGTTTTGCAAGTTCTAATTGTAATCTGGCCAACTCAAGTCGCATTTGGAGTTCTGTTTGGCTCTCAGGTTGGGTAGCTCTACTAGGGATCTCTCCTAGGGACTCTGTAGTCGATTCATGAGTCATGATTGGTTCCATATGGGGTATTCCCTTTGGTCTAGTATGTCTATTCGTCTTGGGAGTAGGTAATTGGTTTCCCTAGTATGTTACCTTAAGGGTTCTCTATTTGTTATTCTCGGTTGTTGGCTGCGGGATTCAGTTGTAGATACTCGGTAAGTCAACACCAGCTCCTGACTGTGTGTTCACCATCTCCTAGGTGACTTGACATATTTTAACCCAGCTAGAGTGTCAGTACGAGCCTGGTAAAGCTATTCTAAATAGATAGGATCTGATTTCTCGCGCGTACGAGGGCTCATAACCTGTTAGATGAGATAGTTCGTTACCATTAAGGGTAGCTAGCTAGGTCTAGTCTACATGTACTGTAGGTCACATGACATAGGGGTGAGCCGGATTACCTAACAGTAATATTACTAAGACTGGCTTTACTCTGATGTTGAGAAGTATGTCAAGATGTACATATATTACCAATTCATACAAGTACCATGTCAAAAGGTATATGCTGAACTTTCCTCACTAAAGCAGTTTATAAAGTATAATCTGCCAAAATTCATATAGAAATTTTGTAATTTAACAAAAGTACAGACCACAAAAATTTGCATACTCCAATTAAAATACTCTGATTGATAATATTGTACATTAAAATCTATGACTACCTAAACTCTGAACTTGACACCTCACTACCACCGCCTCCAAAGACAATTAAACGAAAACACAAGAGCAAGAAGTCTAAGTAACAAAACGAAAAGGGAACAGCTTATATAGAGAACCTTGAGGAAATATAAAAGCAAAATAGGGCTTCAAATATAGTAACTATAGAATCTCTAGTTGAAGAGACTGGATAAAATGAACACTAAAAAAATATGAGTAGAAATAGATCAATCAATATAAATACTCAGTAGGAAGATATGTAAGAGGAGACTAAAAATACTAAAGAGAATATTGGATTGAGAGACACCTATAATATGCCTACTCGAAGGACATAATATTGCAGTCAGAGCTCTTCTCCACTCATAGTAGTAAGTCTACTTGCTGAGAAAGTAAATAGAGTTTATTCAACTAAGATACAAAGCTGAAGGGGAAAAGAAAAAAGAAGAGAAAAGAGAAATTAGAATATCAAGAACATATATAACCCTCAGCACCTTTATAATCATGTAGCCTAGGTCAATAATAAGGTAAACGTAGTATAGTGTCATCACAGATAGACATTCAACATGTCAGTAAAGTTATTATCATCCCTTTGCTCTGCATATAATTTTATCTTTGCCATCAAACTTATATCTAGCTGTTATTGTAATCTCTATATTCTTGTTGACTTTTCACACTCCTTGATTTTAGAGGTTTGCCCAGATAAGATATGTTCATGTACAGCTTCTCATAGCTGAAGGTATACCTAACAGTGAACTTAGGAGTTATCTAGGAAAAATTTCTCAGCACTCACATAGCCAGAAGGTTAACCTAAACTTTTTAGCTTTTGCTGATACTATTCTTTTGTTTATCAGAGAAGATATTCCATGATATCTAAAATATTAATTAATGTCTAAAATGTGATAGTTAATAAGGTAATAATAACTCACCTTATGAGCTCACATCTCCTTGTAATTCTTTTAGAAGAGTTGTATCTACAAGTAATCTATGATTATATATACCTTTTGGTGGCCAGTTATAGAAAACAAGAGGTTATCTAACTGCACAATGTGGTAAGTTTGGCTTCTTACAGATCTGATGGACATTATATAACTGAGTAAATGCTTAGATTTTTAGGTGTAAAATTTGTATCTACACTACAACTTAGGCTATACGATTCCTAAGAAAGTCCTTTAACTAAAGATTATCATATGAGAGATGCTAAATATAGCCTTAATAAGATATGAATTAATACAATTAAATCTCAATAATAAAAGAATAGTTCTCTTCTGCCAATGAAATAGCAGATTTTGGGTAAGCTGATATTAACAAGCTTCTATCTGCTGACTTACAATACTGGTCCCAAAGTGGTAACAATCTAAAAAGGAGATGTTGAGATGATTATTCTTGTAAAAATCATGATATATTGCTGCAAATAATGTAGTTTCAGCACTATGATTTGAGTGGAGAATTCATATAAGGTATTTCCTAATTTAGCAACATGTGTTCTAGGAATGCTAGCTACATATTCCTAGGTAGACCCCAGCAACAGAGACCATTTTGTCATTAATTTTACTATTACATACTATTAAATTTAAAGCTTCAATAAGATTCATACTATTGAAAAAATATTAATTTTTGTGGTATTTTGAATTATTAATAGATTACGAATTTTGGCAGATTATATTTTATAGACTGCCGTACTCACTCCCTGTACATTCAAGACTATAGAAATCCTTATTTATAAACTTTATCACCACCTTGCTACTATTATTATCTGATCATATCATCTGTGATACTATAAAGTGTGTTGTAGATTATTAATTTATGAAGTTCGTAAAGTATTTCCTTGTCTCTTCTGATATAAACATTGTTGAATTGGTTAACCTCTTCTTAGATAAAGTTTATGGAAATTACAAAGTACCAGATTCAATTATCTCTGACTGAGACTCTTTGTTTATCTACAAGTATTAGAGAGATTTCTGTCAATTCTTAAAGATTTGATGCTTATTATTAACAGCATTTTGCTTACAAACTAATGAGCAAGCTGAACAGCAAAACCAAACTTTAAAACACTATTTGTGAGTCTATGCTTACTACTATCAAGATAACCAAGCAAAACTTCTTCCACAAGCAGAGTTTGCATATAACAACACCATAAACTCATCTACAAAGATGCCATCATTATTTGTACTTATAGGTTATAATCTTAATATTATTTCTGACCCTGATCCTGAAAACTAGAACCTTTAAACAAATGCTATAAAAAGATATATCAAAGAACTTGATGATATGTGTACTAATATTACTGATAGCTTGCGTGGCAAACTGGATACGTAGAAATATAATTATAATACCAAATACCTTTCCATGCAACTACTATATTAGTGAATAGGTTCTCCTCAACACTAAAAATATCAAACATGGTGACTTTTTAAGAAACTTGATGATCACTTCAGAAAGCCATTTGAAGTCATCTGAGTTATAAGCAAACAAGCCTACATCCTTTATCTACCAAAACAATATTCTTATTTTTATCTAATGTTTCATATCTTACTCCTCAAGCCATTCAATCATCGTGAAGGTATCACATCTACAGAACTTCAGCCTATCATTGAGGGTGATGATCTTGAATAAGAGGTAAAAAATATCTTAGATAAAAGATATATAAGAGGATGATTGAAGTATATAGTTAAATAAAAGGGATTTCTATCATATGAAAATTAATAGCTTAACTTTGACAATTTAAGGAACTGTCAAAAGCTTTCACAAGAATTTAAAGAAAGAATTAAGGATATTGCTATAAAGTATAATGGTTAAAGATGTAAATCTCAGGTATAATAATGCAATTATATCACTATACTGATACAGTTCTTTCTCTATTTTTTTAAAGAAAGGTTTTTGGAGTTTTATTAAAAATACTACCTACCACTTACTAATTCTTCTATCAAAATACAAGCTTTGGTACAGAGGTTATATATAATAAAAACAAAGAAATAAAAGAAAATAAGATAACCTGACTAAACAGATCTAGTAAAGTTTTATCAAAGCATAGGCACAACACATTTTTTTATCCTCATTTTCTCAGATTTCTCTAAACTTTAAGTCACGTAGGCCTAAAGCTTTGACCCTGATCTGGCTCACTACAGAGATAGTTCTCCCCTTTAATAAATATGGTCTCCTCTTAAAACAATAGTTCACTTAATTTTTACTGCTTTTTGTAGCAAATGAGCTTTCTTCATATCAACAGAATAGGCTACAAGGAAGTTACTTATGTATCTCTTTCTTTTTCTCTTAGGCAAAGAGATAATTCTTCAAAAGACTCATTTATAAAAAGAGATAATTGTCATAGTGACATAATTGTTATAGCAATACTACGTCACCAAACTGCCATCTATGTGGTAAAAAACTCTTGTATATAAGTATAGCTTGATTCCTCTAAAATTTAGGGAATTAAGTGGTTTCATTCTGAATCTGATCATCTATCTTATTCACTTATGTTCTTTCACATTCTAATTACTCTACATATTGTACACTTGTACTATAAAATCTAAGAGCTGTAGCCTTTACTGAAACTAGGAACAAATAATCTATATTAAGATATGGGACTCTGCTACTACGCTAAGTGAAGTTACTTTATTGATAGCTATAGAGTATACATAAAGCTGCTCAATAAGGATGCCTAGTTCTTACTTAGCCATAGGTATAAAGATAGATAAATAAAGTCAAAAATCTTCTTAAGCAAGATCATACAAACCTGTCAAAAGCATTTAAGAAAGGATTTGGTTAAATTCTTAGGGTATATGAGTATGCAAAGATCATCACTTTAGTTATGAAGAAGTAATACCAAGATATATTTGCCTTAAATGAGAAAAGAAACCAAAAATATATAAAATCTTGAAGGTTAATTCAATATAAAGGAGGTTTTACAAAAGAAGAAGCTGAAATTATTATTTCTCCTCTTAATTTATCTGTTAAATGTATGGTTAATTGATCATATAAATCTGAACTCCTTATCTGACAACTACACTTGCAGACTTTATAGAAATATAGTAACTATGTAACTATTAGACATACAAGAAGAAAATATCCTAATCTTAGTATAGTTTTATTTTTAATAAAATGTTTATGTTTGTTGTTGATAATTTCAATTGAGATTGATTACTCTATGTATGATGAATTTCGTGTCCCGCTTGGTTGGGAATTACGTTAACAGCAGGTTTATTTAGTATTAATTTCAAGTCACGTGTACGTAAATTTAGGGAAGCAGATCATGCGCGACGCAACGGACGAGTGGGAGCACCTGACCAAAATTGCCAAGAAAAAAGACTCTTTCACAAATCCACAGAATATCCCTCCCTTCTGCATCCTCCATCCTCGTTCTCCAACTCGTACTGCATCCATCTTCTCCCCAGACACGCATACTAACTTTTGTCAACTTGTTGCTTTGAGGGTACCATTCCAGTTCATAGCCATCATCTACTAGTCTTTTACTGTTTCAGGGTAACTATTCTCAATATGTCGCGGAGTGGAACGACCCTCTATGTCACCGGATTTGGCCACGGCACTCGAGCTCGAGAACTTGCCTACGAATTCGAACGGTATGTCCCATCGTCGATGTCCCCTTCATCGATAACTCGCGGACGATCCTTCTCCTCGCGTCTTTGAATGTCGAAACGTGATGCCGATAAGAATTTTATCTGTCATCCATCCCTCGACTCGCTCGCTTCCCCCGACGTTCTTCCCTGAATCTATCCACAAACTTCCGGATGTTCCCTCTAAACCTCCAAGCCTCTCTTTCTTGTCGGAGGAAGAAAGAAGTAAATTAATTTGACCCAAAACTTTTGCTCGAACTGACTTAGCTGCTCTCACTATTTCCTTCACTTTTGTCACCCTCTCCGACCTCATGTCCAGTCTTGCAACAATGCTGACACCTTTCTGCAAGATATGGTCGCCTCGTGCGTTGCGACATTCCTGCCCCGCGCACGGCCTCGAGCCGCCTGTAAGTTAACCCGTTTGCTCCCCCTTCATTTCAACACTAACGACCATCTTTCAGTTTTGCCTTTGTTGAATATGAATCTCGGCGCGACGCTGATGATGCTTATCACGAGATGCACAACAAACGCATTGGTCGGGACGATGTTCTAAAAGTTGAGGTAAGACAACGTATCTCATCTAGATTATCCATACGAACCCTGTTTAACTTTTATTAGTGGGCTCGCACTCCGCCATCTGCTTCATGGCGTTTTGATTCTGGGCGTGATCGGCGTAGAGACCGCACTCCACCACGCCGTAGCTATCGTTCTCCTTCACCCCGTCGGGGTCGAGGTGACTATTCACCTAGAAAGGATGATAGACGAGACCGTGATTATGATCGACGTGATCGTGACCGTTCTCGAAGCCCCGATGACCGCGATAGGGATCGGGAGCGTGACCGGGATCGTGACCGGGAGCGTGACCTTCGCGATGATCGTGATAGACGTGAAGAAGAGAGGGAAAATGGAACCAATGGCGATGACAGGAAAGGTGAGATTACCTGACAACAGGTGTAAGATCTCTCTCTAACATGCCACTTAATTCAGTTCCCTTGGATTCTCCTACCCCTGCTCAAGACGAACTGGATACAGCTGAATAAATTGGGTATGAAACCGGAACCTCAGATCTCGTGTCCATGATTCCTTTGTCTTTTTTTCGATTCGGAAATCCTCTATCTCCAGCACACCCAAACCTAATTCTGCATCGGTCTTGTACGGGAAAGCTCAGAACCGGCAATTCCCGTGACCCCGGTTGTGCATTCAGTATTATTCATTCTGCATGTCTGCCTTGGAACTCCGTCCCGTTTCCCTACAGTGCTAATTCTATGTTATCTCTTGTCAAAAAAAATTACAGTCGTGATAATGGAATTAGGTTTTTATTGATGGAATATCTAGAACCCATTCATGGACATGGATCATGTAAAGTACAGTATCAAATGACATTGCCATGTAAGTTGTAAGTTTTCCGATAAATGAGAAGTTTAAGAGGTCTTAGCAAATCATGATGGGAGTAGAGTATCAGCTACAACAAAACGTCATAACTCTCGGTAGTCACTCGGACGTATTCTTCTCTGCCTAGCCTGATGACGATGAGGGTTAACGGGCTGCCTGAAATAGGCGTTTTCTTCTTCCTTCCCAAATGGAGCACTAAACGTTGTTCGCTGTTGGTTGGTAAAGGCCGCTGCTCCTGATGGGTTAGGCTGAGATTCTAACCCGTTGTGAGGAAAGTAAGGATCACCAATTGGCGGGTTGCACGTTCTTCCATAAGCAGATGTCATCGAATGGGCGACACCATTCGGATATGCGGACGTTTGTTGAGCCAAAAAACCCACTCCAGCGGATTGGGTCCAGGGTGACTGCGAGGGGAAATAATCAGGGCCGGAAAATCCAAGCGAATTGATCACCGTTGCATGACCATGAAAATTAGCGAACTGAGGTCCAGAGACACTTGTGATTGGCAACTGGTTGAATGAGTGAGACGCAAACGTATTTTGACCATCATTGTTGCTTGGGGGAACGCTGATTGGCATGTCCTGGGCTTTTTGCTTTTTTACTTCCGGTTCGTTAACCTTCTGCTTGACTTCATCCTGTTCATCAGCTTCTGCAGCTGGGCGCTTCCTTGAGACGTTCGTTTCTTCGGACGAAGGTTTAATGCCGTGTTCGGTAGTTGTGTTCAACCTGACTTGATTCGGATCTGTATGTGACAATTCTTTATTACTGTCCTTATTTTGCAACGATTTCTCTGCTTCATAAGCCTTGAGTTTGCTTATTGCGGAGTCATCAACTGTGAGGTCATCTAAGAGAACACCCTCGGTATTACACCCAGGACAAAGGAAATCGCTTTCGATTAAGGCATTCGATATGCAATCGTGACAATATGTAGTTTGGCAGCATGGCGTTCTTGTGGGCGCGAGTAGAACTCGCTTGTCGATTGGGCAAAGTAAGCCGCGACGTTCGAGCTCCTTGTTCTCTTCATTGATGGCGAGCTCAGCTGCGGCTGCAGCAGAGGCGTTTGCCTTTTCTTGATAAAGCTCCCAGGAAGCTTTATCTGGTTGAGCGATAACAAAATCACCATCAGCGTTCACCATCACCCCAGACAACTTGGAATGCTCAGTTGAACCATCGACTACAAGCGTATCTGGTTTATCAACTTGTTTCTGGAACGACCGAGGTATGCCAGTGGACCGCTTCACTCGGTAACGTCCATCAAATCTGGGATCATTGTTGGTAGGACATGCTTGGATCCAATGGCCTAGATGGTGGTTAGCCAAACTCATAACATAAGAATCAAGCTTCATATAAAATGTACCTTTTTCACGGCATCGATAGCACAAATATCCCGGGGGTGGGGGATGGTCAGGAACATTGATTGGTTTACCTCTTCCTCGGCTAGAGGGAACAGGCACAGCTCTAAGAGGAAAGAACGTCAGTCACTAACCAAAAAAAGAGGAGGTTATCTTTTCGTAAAGGGTAATGCTTCTTCTTACGATGACATTTCCTGCTGCTGCTCCTTCCACTGCGACTCCTGCAAATTAAATAATGCTTTTATTTTCTCGTCCTCGGACCGTGTACTATCCAGTTCGGATGGGATACCAGCGCGATCATTACTTTGATCGGCTAATAAAGGGTCCGTTCGACCCGAGTTTCTTGCCTCCACAGGCATCCTTCCGGAAACATAGCGAGCCGCACTGCCTTTACCAGGTCTAACGGCGGGATATCGACGGGCAACAACAGACGTCGATCGGGGAATTATTGTGGTATCGTCCAAATACTCTAGGTTACGTGTGTGAGTGAAAATCTTCTTCTAGATTCGTACCAGCGTCATTCTTACCTTCGCTCGTATCTTCATTGTAGATCGCAAGTTCGAAATCTGTTCCGTCACCCAGTCGGCTTTTATTGATGATCTCCCTTTTCAGCTCAAATACAGAAATGCCTGTGCCATCGAAAGATACCCTCGAAGGTTCCCTCTGGGACTTGAATTTGAAAAAGACTGACGAGGCCATTATATTGCGGCTGAGCAAAAGGAAACCCAAATCGCAGTATATCTAAATTGGGAACTGAAAGCAGGCTGGACAAATCCTAAGAAAGCAACTGTACACTTGAAAACTGAACGGGCCCTTTAATATTGGCTGATGCTGCTGGGGAAACGATCGTTTGCCAGCAAGAGATGCACAAGCTGAATTGTAAACACCGTTGTCTCTTACACCATAGACAAGACCTGCAGCTGGTGCCACTCGTACCAGAAAGTCAGCAAAATCTGGCCAGCAGATCCCGGCATGCAGTAGACAAAACTGAAATTTTGGTCAGTTCCACATCAGAGAAGCCAACAAGAGTCACAGAAGTGAGCGAAAGGTAGAATTAACTGGTGGTAGAAAGTTGTATTAAAGAAGAGGAAAAGGCGAATGAACCAGGATGAAGGCAAATTCCCAAGAATATCCCAGATGAGATCCCACAAATGTCACGTTGCCCATGGCAGAATCAGTCCTTCGAGCTCTCAGTAAGCACGGAAATTTCAAAGCGATCAGGTGATTGAAGATTAGTCATCACAATGGTTTGACAACTGATATTAATGAGGATTGCCATCGAGTGACAATCATCAATTGCCAATTTAAGTCGAAAACGAGCCTCTTTCACTGGGCATGGTGACTGTTGCCATGGTAAGTCCTTTCTATTAAAACATATCATCACCTCTGCTTTGACGAAGATTTAACATGGTGGTCATTGAAAAGTAGACAGGAACCCCCACACGTGGGGACTAATGTGATGACCACGGCCTTCAGTTTTACAAGTGTTCATACTACTCAGAACCTGCTACCCTATCAAAGTTGAGACATGTCTGTCTCAGGCATGGAATCCAAGCCCTCTTCCAAGGAGACAGTTTTAAATGGCGCCTATGGCCCATCGTTGCAGGCCCAATCAGATGGCCGTTCAGGCCATGGGAACAAGAGGAGCATCAGATATCATGATGAGATGGATTGTGAGATTGAGATATACAACTCTGTCGATGACACTCTTTCTGATCATGCAGCACTTACCGACTACAACACAGCTTCAACTCCAGAGCATTCGGCGCCAGACATCCTACATATAAGCCATGGCTATATACCATTCCCAATGTTGGTGAACAGGACCACACAACAGTGTTGGAACGACCTGGCTGACATCACGACCGAGTTGGCCGACCTTCAGTTGCGGTTACAAGGCCCCTCACCTACTCTATTAGAAACGAGCAAGACAAGATTTGGCAAAACTGGAAGCCCGTCAGATGAGCTTACGCATAAGAAAGTCAGACTTCTGGAATTTGCACAGGGGAAAAGGGGAGATTTCATCAAATTACTTGTACTGTCCAACTGGAGTCGCCGAGCGGCGGAAGTGAGCAGACTTGTTGACTTGCAAGCCTTTGTTCGAGCACGCTATGATTCGTATAACGATCTCCTACTACATACAGCATCCATGAAAAGTGACCTTATCCGAGCGCAGACGGCCAATCCTGATCTAGAAACGTCTCTAGAAACCCTTCTATACGGTAGCGTCACTGGGTATTCAATGGTAAGCGTCTCAGAACTTTTGCAGCGATCAAGTTAATGATGATCCTTTAGTTAGGTTTCACACCCTTGCGGACTCTGTCGCTTAGAAAGATCCTGAAAATACTCCGCAAAATCAACAGAAACATCCATATGAGGCTGCTCCTTCACGATTCAATCCCTCCATCTTTCGGAAACTACCTCGTTTGTGATGGCAGGGTAAAATTTCACGTACCGTCTGAATTCGAGGTGGACTTGTCTATTGCCGAAGAATCCAGTCACGCTCAGTTCTTTTTCGTTGACATGAGATTCCTCTTTTCCCCGGCTTCCCATATTCCGAGAACAGATCTGTTCGACAATCTGGATACAAAAGTCAACACCGCGCTTAGGCATTCGGGACTTGTTGGCTGCTTTCAATTTTTACACAACCTTACCCTAACCTACAAACTTGTCATTCTATTTAAACAGGCCATCTCCTTGTCCCGCGGTCATTGGCGTGATAACCTATACGTTGATTTGGCACGTCGCACTCTTATCGTACAGTACTGGAGAAACAAACCCGGTCCGAAGAGTTGGATCGAGATAGGAATTTCCAAGTCGTCGCGGAAGGGCCGCAACCAAGGCCAAAGTGCTTTGGCTGTTCCTTCATTGGCCCTCAGATGGTTTCGCGAGAACGCAGAAGCCGACCCAAAGGAAGTGAGTTTTGATCTAGACTCACTTTGCATGGAGACGGTACTTCGCAGTGTTACATCGGTACACATCTCCTGTCTGCTGCTTTCCGCGTTTCGGAGACTGAATCAATATCGCTTGTACGTGCAAAATGACCTTGAGGTTGCCGTGAGCACTTCAGACACCGAACCCGGGGATTGTTGGTTGGAAGTACAGCTTACAAAGACAAAACGATTGAAGGCCATGATTGATCCATTCACGGGACTGACTATTCTGCGAACTTCACCACCTTCAATGAATAAACAAAATAGTGAGCCTGGTTTGAACAAACAGGTGACTCCTGAAGACTTATTCTCCCACATATGCCGGCTGAGAAGTGCGGCAGCCAAGAACGAAATCCAATCGCGTCTGCAGCTGGCTGGCTGGCAGTTTGTAGAGTCTCACCACGGATTGAGCGGTGTGCGACAATTTACTTCACCTGGTGCTTCTTCCTTTACCCTCTTCTCAAGACACAGATTGTGGCAGCCCCATTGGTTCGTGGTCTTCACAAATGGCTTCGATGGAGACAGGTGGTGGATAGTTTCGGTACAAGACGGAGGCATTGTGGGCGTAGGTGATTGCGGGATAGGTTGGTCAAGACCGTTTACTCTAAACACAGTACACCGCATCAACGGGGTTCCCGTAGGGTTGTTGCAATCGCTCAACTTTTCGTCTTTCTTCCGCTTGACAAACGCCCTTTCCGGGATACTTGAGCTTCAGGCTCACCTTGTCCTCCGCACGCGATCGCATCGGGTTTATCACCGTCCTTTTGAACTTTCAAACGACACAAACAAGATTATCTCTCGGAAATTTCGCCCGTTACCTAGCCTCAACCTTCATCTCCGGCTATCCAACGTCGCTCAAACCCTACAAATCCAGTCAAGCATGTCAGCCAATGGCCGGCAGTTGATAAAAGACACACTTCATCTGTCCTTTCATGGGGTGGATGAACTGTCGTCGTGTGCGATTGTAACAGTGCAGGGGCATTTGAATCAGCATGCCAAAGGGGCCAGTTTCCTCAACGGAGAGTCGTTTCGAGAAATTATTTTCAGCTCTAACGGCAATGGTTTCGCAATGTGTTTCCTTGCACCTATTGGTCAACCCGTCATGCTTCCACTGTGCACTCAACTGCAACAACTGGACCTTGTGATTTCGATGCTCAAATCCCTCTGTAACAGAAAGCTGGTACCACTTGCAACTTCTCTCACCAAAGTAGATTTTGCTTATGGCCAGTCATCTGGCCTGGGCGGGATCGTCAGATTCCGTTACTCTTTACCACGTGGACTCACAAGCTTTTGTGCAACTGACTTGCAAGCCAGAAAGATTTCACTCCTACTTGCCAAGGCCATCGACTTGCTCCCCCAGAATCCTCATCACCGTATCAGGGAATTCTTGACCAGTTCCCTAAATAACCCTCGAGAAGGATTCAATTCCACGATGAGCTTGCTCCTGGTTACCTTACCACTTCTGGAATCTTTGAATGCCATATGCGTCCGCTCACAGCCCGACCTGTCCACACCTTGTTCAATTTTTGTTCTGCCCCGCAGCGCCAGCGCGTATCAAATCTACTATTCATCACTCGGTATTCAGTTGCATATCCGCCTCTGTCGACGAAGAGATCAAGTCATGTGGATTTTACATAAAGCTGTCCCATTTACGGCAAAATCACTGCAGCTGCCTGAAGGAAACTATTTAGTTAATAAGCTTTTTAGTTCCCAGGGTGATGGATGGCAGGGGTTGAAATCTGGTGCAATTGCAGAAGTCGGCAAGGTTAAAAATCTCATCACTGCTTTGCATTGTCTACTTCACAACCATCTTGTACAGCATAAAGATATGACACATATGTCAGAAAGATGTATTTCAAAGTAAAAATACAGAAGGCACAGATCAAATTACTAACAATAAAGTAGCACTTTAAGTGATTAATGTTATTTTTTATATATTAACGTAATTCCCAACCGAGGCGGGATACGAAATTCATTATACATAGAATAATCAATCTCAATTGAAATTATCAACAAACAAAGACATTTTCTTATATGTTTGATAGTTCTACAGTTACTACACTTCTGTGGAGTCCGCGATCATAGTTGTAAGACAGGGAGTTCAGATTCGGATCAACCACACATTCAACAGGTAAATTAGGGAGCGAAATAGTGGTTTGTGCTTCATCTCTTGAAAGACCTCCTTCATGTTGAATTAGCCTCAGAGATCTTGTACGTTTTTACTTCTCTTTCACATTTGAGGCAAATATATCCTGTTATTGCTTCTTTATAACTGAAGTAGTGATCATTGCATGCTCACATGTTTTAAGAATTTGACCAAATCCTTTCTCAAATACTTCAAACAGGTTCATACAATCCTGTTCAAGGAGGAATTTTTTTACTTGTCTTTGTATTTGACGTATGTTTTTTGGTGTCTGAAGAATCCAAGATAACTGTGAATTGCTCAATTGACTTTCTATAGAGGTTAGCATATGAAGCTGGATGTCAAGCTTCTAGAAGACTTGATTGAGGTCAGATAGATCATATTATGCTTAGGATTCTTGGCAACTTGAACTCTCGATTGATTTATCTATTTACTGAGGTGTCTACTATCGAACATGTTACTATTAGTTAGATTCTTCAGTTTCTCTTTGCTCTTTTTTATTTTATTAATCTCACTTAGATTTTAGTGACTGTTTTGAGAGTATAAATACCTTTATCTTTGACCTATATTAGTTCTAAGAATTCAGATCATTTCGTTAAGTTTTTAGGTATATGAAAAATTAACACCAATTGCTTTAAAACTATTTTAGATATTTTGAGATGTAAAAGCCTCCTCTTTTGCTGTAGGATATGCATTTAAGAAATCTACTTTTTGAATAGTATTGAATCTAAGGCTTTAATATAGTAAAACTATTCACATCCAAAAGTTATAGAAGATGTGATGAATGAGGCAACATATAACATATCTTATTACTATTAACCACATCACCAAGTAAGCCATCTCTCTACTACACAACATGTCTTCAACTTCAAGAATGCATATGTTAACTACAAATGTGAATCTAGCTATATTAAGAAAGAAAAATTTTTTTAGCTATTGAGGTACTCAAAAAGGGTCAAGTTTCAAATATTCAATATTCAAGCTCTAAGAAAGTTGTACAATGTTCTTCATTTTATTTTTACCTATTAAATCTATGGCTGTATAACAATTCTTAGCCTAAAAATCAGAAACTTAGTTCTATGGAGGAATCGACCTTTGTTAATTGGATACTGTTTATAGAAAAGGATAGACCTCTTTCTTAGCTCTGGCTATAGTAAGCTGTCACATATCAAAGTTGTTACTAGGTCTGAGAGGACTCTCCATCCAAAGCTTGTGCAGCCTGGAAATACAGAATGAGTTACTGTTGTTGAAGAGATCAATACAAATAGCTGGTTATTGCTACCTATGATCATCCTCAATGAAAAATGGCATCAAGCTTCTTGGTATGAAAATGAACTACTAATGATTAGAGAATTGAAACTACTTGTCAATGGAGCAACGTCGTTTAATGCAAGGGAGTACAGCAGTAGAGCTCTGTATCTTGGTGTGGATTATTTATACCTGGCTTCTATTGAGGCTGTTATGCTGTAAACGTACCTCAACCTTTGATGGCTAAACTGAACATCACCTGACGACTGTGGCCAAGTCTGCAGCTCCCTTGTAGAATCTCTGTAGAAGGCTGTGCCACATGACAACCATATAGGGCCACATCAGCTCTGATAGTAAGCTAGGAGAATAAATAGGGACTCTGGCCCATAGGTTTTAGGGGCTAGAGATCAGTCTCTGCCTTTCTTGCGCATACACCCCCCACCAGTATAGGCATTAGCAGTCCTTGCCTCTCATAGCACCCTTCTACCCCTTCTAGCCTTACACATCTTTGCAAGGCCTAATAGAGGCTACAGCTCTCAGATGTCATAGTACAAGTGTACAAACTGCGAATGTGGAAGAAGATAGTAGGTATTAGATAGGAGATCAAGTAGAATGATTGAATTCAGAATGAAACTGCTTGATTCCCTTAAGCTTTGGGAAATCAAGCTATATTTATTTATAGAAGTTTCTTGCCACGTAAGTGGTAGTTCAGTGACATAATATCGCTATGACAATTGTATTGCTATGACAATAATATGCTAATAGGAACACTTTACAGGGCTAAAACTTTGTTGATACTTGATATTTGACTATTCTTATATACTTGAATAGCTATAAAAATTCTTTTTTCTTAATTAGAAACTTATGTAAATCCTGAAGTAAGTATTTCTTATTTGAAAAAGAGGTTGAATGTATAGTTATGATGGTGAATTTTTGTCAAACGGATAGGTATTAGTCATCTTCATCTCCACCCTCGCCTAGGTGAAAACTTTGCTCCAGGGTCTCACATACTCCTTAGATAGAAGACCACTCAATAATATTATTGTTCTTTGCCTCCATAAGTCATTCTATCAATATATCTTAATTAGTTCAACAATTTTTCAGTAGATTATGATTTCCGCTAAGTTGTAGATTACATTAGAGTAGTTTATCACCTAGTTGATCAGATCACCTAATCTATCGCTTTCTCCTATCGTGTATATGTCCAGCACCTTAATTAATAAAAATATCCACATAAGACTTCAACAGCCTTCTAATCAGGAGGGAAAGATTTTTTTAGCTATTCAAGCATTAAAAAAAGGTCAAATTTTAAGTATCAAAAAAACCTCTGCCTTACTTTACAAAACTTATTAAAAGGTCATATGATATGAGAGAATTCCTAACTTAGAAATTGAAAACTGACCTCAACAAAAGATTCAGTCCTTATCCAATAGATATTATCTATAGATGAATGTGACCAGCCTTCTCAGATAAGAACTGTATAAGAAATAGTCAATCTTCTTCTTGCTAGCCACGATACCTCTGTCAATCTACCTACTATTAGTGAATGCTAGATCAATCAATTCATCAATCATCACTCTGTGATGAAGATATGATATTCCCTATCATACGACTATCAACAAGTCTTATGTGAAGATTTTAATGTCATTCAAGAATAGTTTTAGCTTGTACCAAACACTATTCAGAAGTATGAGATTATACAGGAAGATATATACAACTTTGATGAGACTGGCTTTTGGATGCAAGTTATTAGGACAGTTAAGGTTGTTACTAGGTCTAAAAGATCTCTTGGTTCAAAACTTATATAGTTTGAGACTACTGAATAGGTCCCAATTGTTAAAGGAGTAAATGCAGCTAGTTGATTATTATTACCAATAGTCATCCTCAAGGGGAAGTGATACCAGGCTTCCTGATATGAAAATAGACTACTAGAAACCTGGAGGATTAAAAACAGTAAATCTGGATAGATAAATAAGAAGTTGGGAATGATCTAACTTAAAAAGATATTTAACAAACATACTTAAGCTTGTATAATTAACTGATACTGACTTTTGATTCTAGATAGACATGGTAATCATAATGGACCTGAGTTTGATAGGTTCTACATAGAGAACCTGATCATTTCTCTTTATATACTAAGTCATTCTTCCCATCTTCTATAGCCATTAGATATAGGCTGTTACTCTCTTTTGAAGCAAGTATAGATAAAAAAAGTGGAGAAGCAAATGAGGCTTGAGATCAACCACATTTATAAAAATAAGTTTTTGACTATTTATTCTTTCTCATTTGCCTAGTAGCTCTAATTGAAAAAATGAGTTTTTGACCATCTATTCTTTTATTCGCTTAGCAGCTTTAAGTGAAAAGAATATTCAAAATGGCTTCAGAGTTACAAGATTAGTTCTATATAATCTAAAGCAAGTTCTTACTCAACTCAGTATTCATATGGATACATTAATCTCTCCAGAGATTTCTCATAGCTCTCAAGCCTCCTGGACCATAGCCACTCCTCAAAATGTACAACAACTAGAGTTTCAGAATGAGAAGATCAAGAAATACCTTAAACGCCATATGTAGAGTCTACCTAGCTTAACTATTCAAGCTCTAGATAAGCTAGTCAAGGGATGTCAGATGGCTATATACAATACTGCTATTTTAGCAGCAGGAAACAAGGTATTAAGAGCTACAAATGTTAAACAAATGAGGAAACAGAAGAGATGTCATATATATGTAAGCCAAGGAGAATGTTAGATTCTCCAAAAAGGGATAGATCATATATAAAGGCTCAATGAAGGTCAAAAAGGGGTGGTTGAGCAGCCTGAGTCATAGCTACAAAAGCACACACTACTACAGTGTAGTTTATGCAATATAGTAAGACATATTGCTTGTACATAATCTCATCATATAAGGAATAATCTATAATATAATTAAGTAATGTAATTTACAATCTAGTGAAAAAGACAAGCTACTAAAAAACCCACCACTATGACTATGTGTTTGGCCTCCTCCTCAAGCGAAAAATACCTACTTCAAGATTTACACAAGCTTCTAATCAAGAAGGAAGGATTCTTATGGCTATTCAAGCATATAAGAATAGTCAAATATTGAGTATCAACAAACTTTCAACCCTGTACAATGTTCCTGTTAGTATGTTATAGCATTGAGTCTACAGATATACGATGTGTTAAAATACTCAGCTACAAAATCAAAAGCTTTTTGTGACTGAAGAATTGATACAACAGTCTATAGAGTACAATCCGCCAAAATTTGTAATCCAATAGTAATTCAAAATGCCATGAAAATCAATTTTATTTCAACATCACAAATCATATTGAAGCTTTCAATTAATGGTACATAACTAGTAGTAAAATCACGGACAAAAAGACTGTCATAGCGATGCAATTGTCATAGCGACACTACGTCACTGAACTGCCACTACTGGTAAGAAGCTCCTGTATATAAATCTAGCTTGATTTCCCAAAGCTTTAGGGAATCAAGTAGTTTCGTTCTGAATCGGATCATCTTTCTTGCTCTCCTATCTAATACCTACTATCTTCACATTCTAGCTACTCTACAGTTTGTACGCTTGTGCTACGACGTCTAAGAGCTGTAGCCTTAATACAAGCTTAGGAATAAATAATCCACACTAAGATACAGAGCTCTACTGATGTGCTCTACTCCTTTGCACTAGGCGATATTGCTCCGTGGATAAAGACTATATCTTCAGATCAGAATTATCAGGATGAGGGTAATAACTACCCGTTATCATGTAACGGAACCGGCCTATGAGTCTGAAGTCACGCTGCTGGATCATGACATGCCTTGCATAGATTACGACAAGGTTTATCACTGATTATTACCATAATTAATATATAGCTATTAATTATCCTGATCTCTTTGCAGACTTACTACTGAATCCTGTGGCCATCTTTGCTTCAGTTGCATCTTGCAGTNCCATCAAAACTGATACCTGCATACGCTGAGGAACCCCAGGACCAGCAATTTACTCAAAATGTCATAGACAAGATACTGGAAAGGGAGCTTAGGGATCAAGAGTTCAGTACTCTTCTGATAGTGGCAGATTTCTCCAAGAGATGTAGCTAATATCAAGATTCGAATCTATATTAAAATGCTATGGTATAAAGCATAATCAACTTACTGCCATGTTTGTACTTATAGGTACAGCGCTTCTTCAGAGTCTTTGTTGCTTTTTGTGCAGCCTTCTCCACTAGACCTTGGGGCCACCTTTTCCACCAGTGCATCTTTTTGCTGTCTACTTAGTTTTTGCCATTCTGAATCCAAGTTTAGCTCATTAGTTCTTACATTTTATTGCCGAACTACTCACCACGATATCAAAGATGTGCTGTATCAAGAAGAGGATACAATAGAAGAGTGTGGTTGTAATAAAAAGAATGAGAGGTTTCCATCAAGTGAATGAGCAACACTTTAAAAATCAGGTGACAAGGTGTTTCTTTCATGGAAGTGAGCAATAACATAAAAACCTCTTGCATGCTTTTTATCACATCAACCCTCTCATGTGCTAGATCCTCCAACCAAGATCTCATGTAAGTACTAAACTCTATTGCAACTTAACAATGAAGCCTAGCTGACAGATGTAATAGTAGATATAGCAGTCAGTATGTTCAAGAAACGTGGTCCAAAGCCAGAAACTAGTGCAGGGGTGAAACGCAAAGCCCCAGAGGGACTTTCACAGAATAAACATACAAAGAAAGCTTGCAGCTTGACAGAATAGAGACTATTGAACATGCAATTGAAACAGCAAAGGTGACAGACAGGCAGCTAGTTTGTCGTCATATCAGGGCACTGTGGGAGCGGAGTAAATACAAGGCTACAAGTGAGAAGGAGTGTGAGACAATGGAGACAAAGACACAGGAAAAGGCACTTCTTGAACAGTAAATACAAACTTATTAATATAATAATAAATAAATTAATCTAGCATCTGACTCAAATTTTCTACAAGATATGAATCTGGTGACTCAAAACAAGCTCTTCTTGAAAAATGTGGGCTTATGGAGAGCTCTCTTGCTGCAACATAGGATGATGGCAATCTAACCTGAGAGGATATTATTGAGCAGAATCTTAATGTCCAAGAAAAGTGAGAGTACTATAATGATATGTTGTCATTTGGTCTCAATGTCATTACTAATGATGAAAAGGTTGAGCGTGTAGTGTAGAGCATCTTATTGCTCCTCTCTTCCACTATGACACCAAAGTCAACAATGCAAAGCTTGGTCTACAGTGGCAGAAGAAGACCTGGAAAGTAGTTCTTTCTGACATTAATTATTATTATTATTCTTCTTCTTAAGGTGTATGCAGTCAAAGACTATGATACCTACCTGGCAAGCTAGAATTTATCAGCTAGATACAGTCAATGAAATAGGCAGTCAGTACTTGCAATGAAATTCCCAGCCTAGGAAGTTGTATAATGAAAAAGACACAGTAAAAAAGCAGTCGTAACAGCAGATTCAGATATAGCAAGAAAAACTAAGAAGAGGAGAGGATCCGCCAAAGAAAGTCAGTACAAAGAAGGTAAAGATATAGTGAACTATAAGTTCAATCAGAGTATAAGCTAAAAAAGAGAAAGGGAGTGACAAAACAGCATAAATCTCAAACAACAGAAAAACAAGTGAGGCACAAGAAAGATACAAAAACAAGACAGCAAAAAGTAAACAAGTCTAGTCAATATCTCAGTCCAGACTAGGTGAGAAAAAAAGACTTCATTTTACTTGTTCTACTCCCAGTCTCTGCTTTAGCTCCCTTCTGTATTGAGTCTACTTAGAACAATGTAACAGAAGATGTTCTGGTGTCTCTGTCGTCTGACAGTAAGGGCAATCAGCAGAGGAATAGTCAGGTAACTTATTCAGATAGCATCTGAAGTACCCAACTCCCAGCTTCAACTGTGTAATAATTGAAGATAGTTGTTTTACGTTTAAATCTGTTATCTCCACCTGAAGTCTTTGTACTGCATCACTACATACATCACTACATATTATACTTCAAGGCTTGGTCATTTG
>FQSS02000019.1:0-20067 GCA_900128795.2 Malbranchea cinnamomea
AAAAACCAAGCGCCCTTTCTCCTGCCCGATCACCATGGAAGCGCATCCACCGCAGACGCTTCTTGGCCTGCCCCGTCCCTGGACTTCGTGTCCCTTGGTGAGAACGTCCGGCGACCAAAGTACATAACCAGAGAGGGCCTCCACACCCAGAGAGGACAGCCGGAGGATTCATTATTACTCCTACTATTTGCTCGTGGCCCTCCTGCAGCGGCCTGTGCCTCACGCCATTCACACGAGGACACAGGAATCTTTTTTCTTTTCTTTGACTGTCTCTTCCTTTTTTTTTTCCTTTTTTTATTTTTTTCTTAAATTTTAGTTTTTTCCTCTTCCTTGCTCATTTTTGCAAGAAAACCAGTCTTCGCTTTTCTCAGCGTCGCAGGCTTTTTAACCTTTCTCCCTGACCGACGTTTGCCAGTTTCCTCATCGCTCGTCATTATTGAGAGTTCTGGTCCGAGATCCACCAGCTCACACTCACACTCACGCTCTCTCTCTCTCTTTCCTTCTCTCTTACTCTTCTTCCTGTCCCATTCGTGACTCACGGATCTCTGCCCGCCACGGCATCAAACACCCCACGGTTCTCTCCCTCACCCGTCCCGTTGAAGTCGATCCAACGAGGATTGCGAGCATCGCTAGCCTTCTCTCATCGAGGTCCCGGCCGCCTTCCTCTGCTCTCGCTTCCTTCTTCAACTCTGCACACCAATCCAAGTTCCACCCCCCCCTCAACGTCGTCCGGGCTTCCGTCTCCTCTCTCTCTCTCGCCCTCTGTATCACCGGCAGCAACCAGCCATGGCCACGCCTTGGTCTCTCGACTTTTGCCTGGTCTGTGACCGCCAGACACTCGGAGGTGCTTACTGCTCCCAGACGTGTCGGTTATCAGAGATCGACCGCTACTCGTCTGGTTCAGAGCCCTCCTCGCCCAGCACGTCCCAACCCTGGGTCGTGACGGACAACGTCCACCCGCTCCAACTCGGTCCCGCCGTCGACTTCTCTTCCCTCAAGGCCCTGCAGTCACACCCCCCCTCAGACACGACCACGTCGAGCCAGAGGCCGCCCCTGTCTCCCTCTCCGTCTCAATCCTCGCTCACGTCGCTGGGAAGCATGGCGTCCGCGTCGTCGACGTCTGGTGCCTTGTCGGGCCAGATCAGAAGTGAGCTCCAGGATTACGAGTGCTGTTTCGATCAGGTGCGGGATTGGAAACGACGCTTGACCGCCTCGTAACCCGATGCACGGCAGGCAATCCATGTACCAACGCTGGCTTGTCTTCCGAGAGAAGGATGTGTGATTCATTCCCTTTCTGAATACAGCCGGAAAATCATGACGCAACGAAACCTCAGCACATAAGGCAAAAAGCATACTTTTTTGGAGAAAAAGGTTCCAAAACAATCACAATGGCAGAAACTACTTCTCTCTTACGTGTCTGATTCCCAACCCATTTATTGTTCCATGTTTTTTTTACGCACCTTTATTCTCTGGCATAGCGTTAGTTCTCGCCTCTGTTGAGTCGAGTACTTTTTTTTTTGGCGGTCGATAGAGCATTTGGACCCGGCGTTGTTTTGCGTTTCCGCCTCTGACGCGGCGACAAACAAAATCAAGAGACGACACACCCGCATTGAAATGAACATCAATCACGGAGCCCTCCTCTCATTCTGTCTTACCTCGCACGATGCTTTGTTGAACGCGCAACCACATCCCATCCTCCTCCTCCTCCTCCTCCACCTCCTCCACCTCCTGCTTCGTTTCAGCCCCCGTTACAACGCAGCCTGTGGGGGCCGGACACCGCTTCGAACAGATCTGCCGAGGCAGCATGCATTTCCCCTGCTTTCTGCCACGACCAATGCAAAGCTCGAGCTGGAGAGCACAGTACATAACAGGGCCGATTTAGAAGGTGAAATGGCTGATTATCATTGGCTCATGAATCGATGTATATATGATTTGTTATTCCTGCATCTGTCATAGCGAGATAACCAGTGGGAGCATGGATTTGAGCTTCGCTTTGCTTTGCCTTTTTTTTTCTGTGTGTGTGTTTTCGACATAGTTGGCGATTGGGATGTACGTGGCGATCGTATGTAAACTCGCAGGCCTCCGAGTGGGGGCTGCTGAGTTTTTGACCCTTAATTGTGTACGATGTACGCATCGATGCATTGGGGCAAAGGATACTAACTTATGGATACCCTACTGACAAAGAATGAAATTCGTAAAAAAAAAAGGCCATCAATGATATGGAAACTTCTTTCCTATTCACTCCTGGCATCCGGGGTGAGACGGGGACTGGAGATGCGCAGCCTCGTGCCTCGTCTGTGCTCTCATCATGTCTTTGCGGGATATCGTGCGATGACGACTTTCGCACTGCTGCTGCCCTCCTCCGTCTGTACGTCTGCACATGCTACCTGAGATGACACGCTGACGCACCGGTGCCGTTTGGACGGAAATCAAATCAATCCTTGAGGGGTGTAAGGGGGCGCCAGAAGAAGACCTTGTATACTTACATGCTAATCACGACCTGGTAGTACGTAGCGGATCAGTGCATCCCTGGGAAGATGCCTCAAGATACAAAACAGAAACAGTATTCCTCTACCATACCTACCATAGCTATAGTTAGTTACGGTCATATCGTAAGTGCCCAGGTCTGCACTGTCGCTGCGGTCTTCTCGACAGCCACGGGTCTGGGCTGGTCCCGCCCCATTCTCGTCCCTTCTTCCACGCGGCATGAGTCGTGACTTGCTGAAAACTACTGTGCAGACACTAGACCTACCTACTCGTCATATATATGTTGTAGGTACGGATGCTGCGTAGCAGGATTGCTGCTTTGGTTAAAGACTCCGTACAGTAGTACTATGTATATCCTCCTAGTAATTATGGTATGTCCTATTCCGGAGATTTCGGGAGAGGCCTTGGACGCAGTCTACAATTCATCCGATGAGTTCCGTCCTGCGCGTCCCCTGGCTGTCTGGTTGCCTGTCTTGATCTCGCTCCCACCCCTGGCAGCGGGACGCGCAGAGCTGGTTGACAGGGGTCAGCCATTCTGTCTTCGACAAATCAAAGGTACATCCAATGGAACCCTTCCAAGCCAGACAATGTCGTCATGGATGAGCAAAGGTAGCTGAGTCTTTGAGTCTTACAATCACGTTTGTCCCATTTCAAGTGCTCAAAAGGTCAATGTTCAACGCTGCCAACGCTAACATACACACGCAAATACATGGGCAATAGAAGACAAAAAACTCGCTGCCAAGCATGGTAAATGTACAACAACGAACAAGCCAAAGAAATCCTCACGGGCTAAGAAGAGGTGAAGAAAAAGATAAAGTCTGTTGCTGCAACGCTGAGGATAAACAACGACCAAACTTAGAAGTCAAAACCAATGGAGCTTCAACCATGTCAACTCAAAAAAAGTGCATCATTCGTGCAATGGGAGAGTGACCCAAGCGTTGGAGGACACTTTCCAGACCCCGTGGCAAGCATAATATCATGAATCGTTGAACCGCAATGACACCCTGATCAAGTGAGCGACTACGACCCATCGCTGCGATCCTGAGGTTTGCCTTCTGGTTTCGGGCCGTGGATGCTCAGTCGGGACACTTTCTCTTTCAATCGCTGCCGTTCGGCCCACTCGCGACCCGCCTGTCGACTACGCTCCGCTGCCTCTGCCCTGGCTCGCTTTGCCATCTCTTCTCTCTCTCGGCGGTCGTTCTCTGTCCCGTTTACATGCACACGGTCACGCTGGGATGTTTCCTTTCCCTGAGCCTTCTGTGCACCAGGCGTCGGTTTGGCGGTGGCAGAGTTTGTTTTCTTGCCATCCAAGCTTGTCTTAGTTGACGGGCTCCGGGCGCCGTTCAGACCCTGCGTTTGGGCCAACACAGACGTTCGCTTCGATGGTAAACCCGGTCTTGAGCCATCCTTGTTCATCGAGACTGGCTGTTTGGTGTGCTCAACGTAGTCGCCGTTGACGGACGCACTGCGCGATGAGTTTCCGGCCACCGAAGCGGAAGCGCTGCTTCCACCCATGTGCTTCCTGTCATCGAAGACCTGGGAGGAGCGATTATTTTTCCTGGCCCTACTGGTGGCGGTCTCCCGAACCTCTGTCGTTGGCGTCATGCTGTGCCTAAAGGCCCTCGCTTTGAAGGCCCGTCTCTGTTTGAGTTCCTCTTCTTCCTTTCGAAGCCGTTCCTCGCGCTCGGCACGTTTCTTCCTCGAGATGGCTTCCCCTGGGAGCTCGAACGTTGGGCGCGTCAGGGGCTTGGTCGACTTCGACGGTACGAACCCCGGCTTGTGAACTGAAAGCTTGCCGGAACTCAACGACATTCGGCTTCCACTGGATGCACGAGTGGTGGGGGTCTTAGAAGAGGTGGACGAAGGACTTGCCCCTTGTGAAAGGTTGTGACCATCTGTTTTGGCGTTGTCCACCTTGGAGGACGGTCGACGTGGAGCAACTCGAGGTCCACCAGGGTGACGTGCCTTGGTTTGTTTTTTCCGATCGTCCTGAGGAGATGCGGATGGTGACTTTGCAGCAGCACGAGGTGACGATTTCACTCCGTCTCCCTGTTCGGATCCGTTCGCCGTCTTGGTTGCATAGCTGACGCTACTCCTTCGCGATGAAGAATCAAAACCGACATTTTCGTCGAGGGTTGGGAGGGCCTCACCGATCTGCTCAATGGCGTCTTCAAGCGCATCCATGGCCTCCAGAGGATCATCGGCCTGGGTCAAGGGCTGTGTTGTTGGTTCGCCGTCGGATGCAGCGCCGTCCCGCGAGTCGACTTTGAGCCGGAGACTGGAAGACTGCATCTCCTGGGTGGCAGAAGTTGGCGTTTCGGCGTCAGGACGTCCTCCGGGGGCTGGCGGTGGCACTGGAGAACCAGCAGTCCCGCGCAGGTGGTCGCCTTCTGGCTGAGGAAGCTCTTGCAATCCGGAAAGGCTTTTCGGTAGAGTAGGGGAACCCGCACCATTTTGCGCTGGTGCCGGATCGCAGTCTACTACCTTTTCAGTCAGTTGCAGGTAGAAGCGCCAAGGTATAGCTTGCAGAAGCTTTTGACCTACTCAAAGCGTCATGCAATCTCTCGCTAGCCATATCTGCGTTGTGCCCTTCGAGCGCGAGGAATTGACAAAATCCGAAATCGAATCGCCGAGTGTCAAGAGGTATAGAAGACGAAACATAAAAAGTAAGATAAATCAAAAAGATGCAGTGGTGCCTTTAAGAGGAAGGAAACGTTGTGATCTTGCGCAGTTGTAGCGGGAAGAGCGGCGCATCATGCGTACCACATGCCGTTTTCCCACCAATTGGGCAATCGCGCTCCTTGACGCGTCCGCAATGATGCAAAACAAACACAGAGCGCCTAAACAGGGATGAAGATCTGCTCAGTAGGGTAGAGAGATTCTAAGTCGAGATGCGGGGAGCGCGTGATTTCCGGCAACGCGCATTCGCGCAGGGTTGCACCACGATCCGACAACAAACTTGGAAGTAGTGTTACCTCATGAGCTTGATTTCTTCCTCTTCTTCCCCCCCTGAGGCAGGATGTTAGTGGCACCTGTCAACATTGCAAACATGATATGGGAGAGATCCATTGACAGAATCTCTCATTCCCATGGAGCGGCTTGTCAAGAGGGGGGAGGATCTCTGCTTTGGGAAAATACATACAGTACGAGTGCAGAATGCTTGCCGCTCAAAACATCCTGGCGGCAAGAAGAGTCTTTGAAAATGAAGCGTACGTAGGAGAACGGGGATGGATTTCTGGGCCTCTTGCTTTGTCGCCCACTTGCAAAAATGTCCAGGAGTCTTATATATGCATGAAACGAATCCGCCATGTTTCACGCTAAACATCAAGAGCAATCCCGAGGTTGAGGGGGAAATGGGTTAGCGAAATTAGGGTAAATGAACGGAGGTAAATGGATGGATACTGTACCACAGTAATTACTTCGACAAACGACAGATGAAACCAAGCTTGGCTCTCGACAAGACCTCTTGTGTTCTCAGGCTCGACGTACTTATATCCTAAGTTTTGTGGAGTAGGTATCAAGCCACTTAACTGATCCATCCACACTACAGCCTAAGCGTCCCCGTAATGCTTGCTCTACGAGTGCGATGATACTCTGCGTCAAAGGAATCTCACCATGAAGATCTCTACTCTCCTACACTAATGTAACAGGTTCCATAGTACTAACCTCACATGAAGACCCAACCGTAACGCCGACTCTCTCTGCCTCCGAGACGGATGCCAAGTTTAAGGGGTAAAAAAAAAATCCTTTCAAAGTAATAATCGAGGCCAGCGACGGCACTCGCAGAAAACCTGCAGCCTCACTGCTGCGGGGTCGGTTGCTCTGCTGGAATTCGAACCAAAGGAGCTGGCAGTGGAGGAACGTCCTCTGCCGATTCAGCAGCTCTTTTCTCACCAATCTGAGAGACATTGGCTAATTGTATCGGCATTCGGAATGGTGATTAGCCAGCGGAGATCGCGGACTAGTAAAAGGAAAAAAAAAAGGACAACCCTTCGAGCAAGGGACATCGAGACTCACTTGATGCCATGTTAATGGCTCTAAGGACGTTATCCCAATTGGCCATGACACACGCGACAGCTGCCGGAAAGACCGATTAGCTAAATTGGAGGACTTACACAGAGAGGGTTCGAGTGTGAGACAATTGGGAGAGATGTCAACCTTCTGTGCCATCGCGCAGCGTCGCCAGTTTCTGCTCAAGCATCTCCATTTGAGCAGCAAGGGCATTGCTAACGTCGCGTAGTTGCTTGAGATCCTCGAGTTCCGCCCTCTTTGACGCGATACGCGCTGCTAGCATGGACGACTGCTGCGTTGAGAGACTTGGGTTGAACATACTCTGTCGTGATGAGGAATCTGACGCTGGAGGGAACGTTCCTGTTGCTCGGGAGTTCTGGGACATGGGGAACAAAACTTGTAGGACAATTTTAATATCAAAAATAGATTTGCTTTGGACTCTCTCTCTCCCCGCGAGGACCAGGCGACTTGTCGATCGACGTTCTATAATGGTATCGGCAAGTTATTTTTCTTATTACAGTATTTCCAAATTCGTGTCGGGTTGAATTGTTCAACACAAAACCCACGTGGATCGCAACGGTTCTTTTCAGGCGAACCAGGTGCGACTAACCAGATTTGGCTAAAAGTCAACAATGCACAATCAGCTCCCTTTCCCACTTCAGACTGCGATGCCAATCATACAAGTTAGGAGCACAAGTACAGTACTGACCCTCACATCATTGTCATCGTCGTCAACGATATTTGCGGCTTGCCCAATAACCCTCGCAAGCCTGACTGACAAAATCTACCACATCTGTCTCAACTCGGACATGGTAGACGGTCACTTTCTCTGCCTTGTTTTGCTCCCATCTGGCCTTGTCCACGAGTCGTGACGAGTTTTTCGCCCTTCGCACCATGGCCCGATTGAACGAGGTGCCTGCATCAACCGAATCGATTGAGTCTTGTGAGTCTAACGACCCCACTAAAATGCTTTCTTTTTTTTTTCTCCCTTTTGTTTGTGTCGTCGAACTAACAGTTTCGATAACGTAGTGAAGCGAAGATTCGTCCGTCAAAATAGAGAAATCGCACGCGTAAACTCGATACAGTCAGTCCGAATCAGGAGCCTGGAAGCGGATGTCTCTCGGCTTTTGGCAGAGAACGTTTCGCTTCGCGAAGAAGTCATCTCTCTAAGCCAGGAACTGGAGAAATACCAAGGCAATGAACGCATCTATACCGGAATCGAATCTATCAAGCAAAACCTCGAGGCAAAGTTAGCCGAAGTGTCAAGCCTGGTGACTGAGCTAGGGAGCTTGCGGCAAAGATGCCATAAAACTGTAGCTTTGAGGCCACCCCAGGGGAATACTGGGCCTGTTGCTTCGCCGAGTATGATTGAGAGTTTGGCCAGCGCCAGAAGCATTCGAGAGCTAGCAGGTGGCCTGCCGGTCATCCCAGAAGATAAATCTTATCCGAGATCGAGCTTATCGTAAGTGCCAAAAGGGTTTTCTTGTTTTGACATGATTCGTTAACAGTCTGCCCGACCAGGAGCGACGGAGATGTTGAGCCGACGGATGACCGCGAGGATGGAACAGACATCCAACACCACGTTGCTGGCCCTGAAGGATTAGAATTCTCCGCTTCCTCACCAGCGACAAGTGCCTCCACGTCTTGTGAGACAGATGACATCAGTGCGATGTATATGCCGGAGAACCCGTCTAATCTAGAGATGAGAAAGAGGAGAAAAAGAAGGGACAGCTCTCTCCTCAAAGATATTATTCCCAAATCCGATCTTGACACCGCTGAAGAAAAAAATTCCATTTCACCCCATACTCCAAAGGCGGGATCCAAGCGCAAATTCAGCGCTCGGGAGGAAGACAACCACGTTTCCTTGGATTACGAGTCTGATGACTTCCACTTCGTGCGTGTTGCAGAACGTTCCACACAAGTGCCTCAAAATCTGAACTTAGCGGACGAAAATGTACCGCCTCAGCCAACACCGAAGAAACAAGCGCAGCCTCTTCAGAAAGATAAAACAAAGACTCTTCGCCGTGTGTTGGGACCAAGTATGTTATTCCGCACTTACGACTTCACATTTTTTTTTTGTGCCTTCTAACATCTCCTCACTATGAATTAGAATCTACGAACGTCGACCTAAAGTCTCCCGCTAAGAAAAAGACTCCTGAAGAGAAGCCGGGTTTTATTCAACGAGAAATGCAAGAGAAACCCAAAAAAATCACCAAAACCACCATTACCCAATCGCTTCTGCGTTTGCACGAGGTTGAGCCAAGTGTGGTGAACATACATTCAGCTGATGACTTGCAGAAGCATCCACAAGGTGCAGAAGATGTTTTTGCGGGTGAAACTGCAGCGACCGCCCAACCGAGAGTTAAAGAGCTGCCTCCGAAGATAAAACGCACATTTTCGCCATCAGAGATCGAGGTGTCCACGAGCGACCAAAACCAAGGCACAAGGCGTCTTCCACGTCGCTCCCGTGGCGCGATTAGTTATGCTGAACCAAACCTTCGTGACAAGATGCGACGTCCTACTGAGGAGCTTGTTGATGCTGTGGTGGGAGAGAAATACAAGCATACTTCGAAATACCCGACAAAGGAAGGGAGGGATCTAAATACGCATGACTCTTCCGCCAAGGAGGGACCTGACCTGGAGGCGAACGTTCCCAACGAATCGAAAAGGAACTTACTACCAGTAGTTGAAAACGCACATCCTAGTGCTGAAAATGTGGAACATTCAGCGTCGAGTCGTGTCATATCGACTCTCGTTGCAGGCACGAAGAAACGTACACAGTCTAAGAGACCCAGCACAACCAAGTCCGAGGGTGATTTTCAGGGTCTCCCCGCAAATGAACACGACGACGAAAGGCCATCGGAAATTTTGGAAAATGTAACGAACGCTCAAACCCTACCGAGGCAGTCACGGCGACATTCGTCTAATCCTTCCTATCACGCCACCAATTCCTTTAGAATCGAAGAGGATACGCCGGGTTGCAAGGATGAGAGCCAAAGATATCTGGAACCTGGAATGGACCAGGTTGGAGGGGAGGGGAGACGAGCAAAGCGTCCGTCGACGAAAAGACGGACGACAATGGTTTAACAGTGATACCCCGCCAGTTGTTTGGATGTTCGTTGGTTTGCGTCTGGTTGATCGGAATTTTGGGGACGGGATTTGGTCAAGACCAATAATGACAATGACAGTTCTTTTTTATTTGTAGAATATCTCATCTTCTGGCAGGCTAGACCGGAGGAGAAAAACGTCTTCATTTCTAGTTGGGATATTAGCAAGCGCATGTCTAATTGGTGTTACTGGATAGGATAATTGAAATGCAAGTGGTGCGTATTCCAGAAATCATACTTGGGATGCGACCAACTCCCTGGATCTTTCCCATGGTCATGCCATAGAATGTCTCTCCCTCGTTCCATGCCAGAACTCCCTTTCCGGAACACTGTCTCTCTTCCGACTCATCTGCATTAATGAACAAATCTTGTGCTTCCCTTCATCATCCTTATGTATTCCCCAATCTGGCACCAGCATTTGCTAACGCAAGGAGATACGTTGGGCTTAGCTTTGAGACTTCTTAGTATACCTGGGCATCCGCTCGTATGCGTTTGGTTTCGCGCGCGAACGCTTCTTTTTCACCGGGCGATGATGCTGCGAGTCGCCGTCGCCCTCGCAACCGTGGTGGTCGCACGGCCTGTGCCGGCGAGCACCGCTGCTATTATTGCTCAGTCTTGCTTCGCCATTATCGACTTCACTGTCACTATCGTCATCGCTTGATGAAGAGTCGTCCGACTCCGATTCGGAACTGCTCTCGCCTACCGCGCGGGGTTTGTGGTATATGCAGCAGACTATATCCCTTGCCACTGATTAGCACAAAGGTGCCCGGGGCCCTCTTTTTTTTTGGAGCTGCTGGAAGAACCTGATGGGCGGGAAGGGGATATGAGCGTTGATATACAGAGGACATGGCAGGCATGACGCACCTTTTGAACTCTTTTTCCCCTGTCCCTCGTTATCAACCACATCCTCTGCCCATCTGATGCGTCGCTCTTCAGTGGTCCGGTCTTGTGGCGGCGGATCATGCTCTGTCCGGTCACCTCTTAGACGTAATGTCCCGGTTATCTGTAGTCTCTGAAAACTGTTCCCGGACGCCTGGGCATCAGCGGTCTCGAGTTGTGTCGCGCTTGATGGGTGTGGGCTCGGATTGAGAGCTCGCTGAGACATCACTCGTACTGCTGGATGTATGTAGTTCTCCAAAAAGTGGTAGGACGATGAGAGGCAAGAGAGGAAGCTTGAAGCAACGATGGATTGATTACAGGCTTGGGAAGCCACAGTTTTCGCGAGCAGGTAGTTTGTTTGTTGAGGTCGGACATTGAATATACTGCAAATTCCCCGAAAGCTCGCCGATAAGATAAGCTGATGGCGCCAAGCCTTTCGACAGTGTTCGACTTCACAGGAAAGCTTGATTTTTCACATGATGCACTGGCTGACAACAGGGTAAAAGGGGAAAAAGATGCTGGAAGCCACAAAACATTTCAAATTATTAGCCTTCATTTTACCTAAAGAGCATAGTATCCATACAGTATATGTAGATTAGTCTAACAGAGAGAAATATGCATTTCTGCTCCTTGGGTCGATTTCTTCACCGTATCGCACCCTCACCCTCGCCTCATCTCTCAATGCCTAACCTACTTTAAGACGCTTGCTGCCACCCGCCCTAATAGCTAGGACATCTCTGCAGTGCGCTCACCAACAATATAGGGCGCTTTCACTCAAAAGCCATATAGTTTCCAGCCATCCAAATTGTCTTTGATTGCTTTAATTGATAGTCTTGGATCCGCACCAACGTCATTGGTGTGGCGAACAGTGGAAACTTCCGCGCGGAGCTCTTCATCGAGTCACAGCTCATCATCCATCTCTGCCGGTTTCAACAATCCGCCAACCTTCATGGCACGTTCTCTCTCTGCGGCCTGGGCCTCTCTCAGAGCTTGCTCCCGTTCCTCAGCATAGAGTTCTGCATTGTCCCCAGCAAACTCTTTGAGAGAAATCAGGAAATCTCGCAAATGGGTTTTGAACTTCGGCAGGTCGTCGTTCAGGGTGAACAAGCCAATAACGAATTGCTTGATTTGCACTCTAAAGGCAACACTCGTTAGTCCAGAGCCCACGCACGGCATTGGAGCAAGAGCACGTACTCTTGGAGATTGCTGAAGGCGCTATGTAATAGCGTAGCCACGTATTCCTGGAGGAAGTCCTTGTTCGACGTTCCAACTGGGGCCTGATCTGGTGGGTAAATAGGTTCGTAGATTTTGCCGGATTGAATAAGGTAGAACAACCGGGATAGTAGCATCGCCTGTGACTTGAATCCTGTATGCAGTTAATATGCCGCAAATGATCATGACAGCGTGCGATGACATACCAGCTTTGTGATCCGTATCGGTGAGAACGAAGAAGACGTCCTGAAGGATTGGGATGAAGAACTTGCGGAAAAATAGATTGCACGTCGCAGGATCCGTCTCTGCCATGTTGTTCACAAGGTCGAGGCACATAGTAAGACCGGTTGTTTCGACCTCTCGGTTGTCATGCTTGCTTGCCCACATGCAGGCGTCGATGACAAACTTGAGTTGAGTCTCATCCAATTTGAGCAGCGCTGGGAAACAGTAAAGATTGATGGCTTGGAGAAGCTTGAAGAAGCCAACCCTATGCTCCGGGTACTCATGGAAGTCTTTATTGATCATGCTCAAGGTGCACTCGAACACACTCTCCATAATGATGGGAACTTTGTCCTCCATAAGGTTCTATTATCATCATTAGCACCTCATCTGCAAAAAGGTATAGGCCGACCACAAACATACATGTAACTTGTGAATGATCGTTGTCATGACGTTCAAAACTTCTGGCTCCCGAGCATCCGGCACGTTGCGGTTATAATCCACAAGGATTGCTTCCAACAGTGGAGGGACCATGCTGTTATTGACCATTTGCAAATCATCCGCTTTCTCGACGTAGGTGTCAATGAGTTTCAGAACTTCCTTCTTTATTGTTCGCAAACCGCGCACTTTGGGAGTTTTCGTGGCAATGGTTCCTGGAAAGGCATCCTAAGGTCAGCAAACCAAGAGCTATGGACGATAACATAAGTGAGAGTAGGGCGCACCATCTCTAGCAACGGAATCCGATATGAGCTGGCTAGAAGCCCGGTACATATTCAGCATATCCTGGTAAATACGTCCAAGTTGGGTGTGGAAGTAGGTCCCTATTGAAGAACAGGCTGCAACGTTGGTCTTCATGATGTTACCCACAACCTTGATGGTGTTCGGATCCTCGAGAATGGAAGGATCCTGGTTTGCTTGGCTGATGATTGCGTCCCAGGCACTATTTGGCAACGACATGAGGTTGTCGATCAGTCGATCCTGAAGGCTTTTTTGACCCTGAGCGGAAATCATATATCCACATGCTTCATAAAAGGTGTGAATCTGTTGTGGTGACAGATCGCAGGTAATCTTTCTCATGTTCCGAACGATTTCCTCAATAAACGGCTCACTTTCACCGGGCTGAAGGACAACGAAATGACGCTTGCACTTATTAGCAATCTTGATAAAAGTGTCGCACGCCATGTCCTGCACACCTATATTGTAGTTTTTTTCCAGGTCAGCATTCAACTTCCCACATTTGCCTGTTTCAACCATTTTGGACCAAACCAACCTTCATGGGTTTCGTGCATAAACTCAAAGAGTTTGTTCACCACTGTCTTCAGGAACTTCCAATGGGCTTTGAGGAACCTGGGATACTGTCCCACAATGTACATGATGTTACTCGCCACAACTGCCTTGTTGTCCTTTCCTCGCTTCATCTCTGTCAATCCTAGGAGATCCTTAATAACTGTGACGAGGAATCTCTTTTCTGTTTCTTCATTCATGGCTCCTGATATTGAGCCGATAGCCCAGCACAGTGTGTTGCAGTTGGCCCAAGACCATTCTGACCCATCTACTTGCTTTGCCAGTTTCTCCGTCATGATGTTTTCTGTGTCGACGACGTCAAGATGTGTGAGATAAACCAAACATTCTCGAGTGGTCTTGTAAAGCTGGATCGTGTCACTCTCTTTGACGAATTCACGCACAATTTCGCCCTCGTCGTTTTCCACAATCAAGACTTCTTCAGGCCGTACCATCTTTTCAATCATAACTGTCCGTAAGCTTGACAAAACTTCCTGATATTTGTGCTTCCGAAGTGGGTAATTCGCAAGAGTACTCGGGTGGGGGGCACCGCCGTTCGACAAACCGCTCACTCCCATACTGACCAACGGGTTAAGGTCTGTGATGGGAAGCTGTTGCATCTCCTCGTAAAGCTCTTGCACAAGCTTCGTCCAATACTCCAAGCAAATCTTAAAAATTTCTCTATCGTCGATTTGGCTAATGCGGATCAGGTAGAAATGGCCGTGCGTGAGATAGTCAAGGTTGGGCAACTTTTCAATGAGCTATTTAAAAGTTAAGTCAATTTCTGCGACTGAAATGAGGAAGTGCACGATGACAGTGCTTCTCGGACACTTACATGGAGACGCGCGCTGAAGAAGGTTGTAAGGAAGAGAGCGAGATTGAGAACAAATTCCTGGTCGCGGGAGTTGCTAGTTGCATAGGTTTGTTTTAGATCTAGCTGCAATGGTATGATTTTGGACACAATGGTCAAGGTATCCGTAAACATCTGAACAAGTTTCTCGTCGTATTGAAACTGGGGCCCTATCTGCAAGCCACCAATCTCGGTAAGACATTTCAGAGTCAAGTTGCGAAAGTCAGGAACGTCCAGAAACCTAGTGACGAGAGTGTTGATAATCGGGGTTTCAAACACGTATCCGAGTGGGATCCAGCTGAGGAAACGGAGGAGAGTTTCGAGAGTCGCTTTGATGAGACTAGTCTGAGTCGCGCTTGTGAGGACCTCAGAGCAGAGTTGAAAGATTGATGAGAACTCTTGGCACATTGATGTCTTCAGATTCTTCGCCTTTGTCGATGTCATCTGATCTTGTGAGAAGTCGAACACCTCCTCAGATAGTAATCGAAGAATAGCCATATTGTTTTCGCAGATCGAGAGACTGGTGTGGCAGGACGAGATAATCTCGTTGATGAACGTAGGCCAATGGTGAGGCCATTCTTGCTTCAGAATTGATACTAGGACAAGGTTGAGCTTGTTGAGGAAAGCCCGTTCGCTTTTGAGTTTTTCTTCGGTCCTAGAGTGTTCAATGATGCAGTTCACTATGAAATTTCGGATACCTAGTCGCAAGACAGGTCAGCTGGGAGAATATCTGGCAGCGTAGAGTTGAGGACGGACCTTGACATTGATCCCGAGGAAGGACCTTCCATCTTGTCATAATCACCTCGTCCAGGACCTGTAATGCAAGGTCTATCACGAGGAAGTTAGCATATTAATAGATACCCAAATTAAGTGTGAAGATACTTGCACTTTGTGTGGACATAGCTGGACTCCTGGAGAATATTTCCTACAAGCAGCCATGAGTCGGGGCTTTGTTTGAACTAATAAACCAACAAAAGTCAGCTTCGCAAAGCGATTAAAAAGAGGGGGAGGCAAGGTATGATTGTCAAAACAAACCTCGGTGAGCTTCTGCTGCGCTTGATTTCGCTGTCAAATCACAAAGAATAGAAGTCAGAAACCGTTCTCTTGTAAAGGAAAAGAAACCGACTAGTGAAATTGTACTATGGCAGACACTCACAATATCGCCGTGCCCCTCATAAAAGGCGCGGACTGTATTGTCTAGCTCTTGTATCGAAACTGACATGTTGAGCCAGAACTCAGGGCTCCACCCCCGGCAATTAAGCTGAAATACGCGACTTTCAGTAAGAGATAAGCAATTCCAGAAAAACCAGTCGGATCTGCCGCTGCTCTGGTGATGTTGGGGTTTTGGGCGGGCTCAGCGGACTTCAATTGGCGGCACACACAATCTCGAGAGGAGGGGCTGTGGCAGTCGACTTAGGCGGCAAGGGAAACTGAAAACAGATGGATGGGTCGGTAAGAACTCAGAGATAGAAAGCACAAAGGAACCATTTATAAGCAGGGGGACATAACTGCAACAAAACAGGATTTTCTCAATCGTCGTGTCAGTGAGCTGTGCCTCAGAAGACTTGGATGGTGATCATAGTAGAGGTTCTTTTGATACGCCATGATTAGTCAGCGCTGGTTCACACTAACTATGCGTGGGGCTCAAGACTATGAAATGCTATGTTGACAACTTGAAGTTCTGCCGTGTTCCGATGATTGCGGAAAGGAGGGTGTTGTGTGCAGGATATCGAGTAAGTTGTGGTCACGGAATTTCGCTGAAGCAGCCACACAGAGTGTAACTAAAATAAGCAGGTTGAACTACACCATACCAATATTTTTTTGTCTTCAGAGAGCTTCTTTGTTTGGTAGTTCCGTCTTCTGTCCCAGACGCCCATGTTATCATTGCAATTTTGACAACCTCTCAATTGGCAGTACATGCATACTATGGAATGCTACGGCATCAAACGAGTACCTCACTCTCTCACAGTCACTCTCTTACTGTGACTCACACACTCTCTATCTTTTTTTTTTCTTTTTTTTCTTGTTCTCTTTTCATTCTCCTCGCTCAGGGAGTCGCTTGTGTCCTCGACTCGAAATTGCCCTGAGAATCAGCAATCGGATGACACATGGCTGAATATCACTCTGCAGCGGCACTTTCACCACGGACTTTGTCTACAAACGGGGCAAGGAAAGTAACGACAATGCGCATGGCAACTGTCGACAACAGCGATACCATTTCCATTGCCGAACTGAGGACATTATGCGAATCTGGTCGTTTCTTAGATCTTTTTCAACGGGTATGTTTGCCCGGGGATTCCCTTTCCGCGGTGAGCGCTGGCGCAGCTCAGTTGATGTCCGGGGCGAGGCAGCTATCAAGCTTGAAGAGGGATTTTCTGAACTAGCTGATTTTGACAAAGGGATATTGACACGTGGGAGATACTCTCCTAGCTTGCCTTGGCCGGTTATTCCCACAGTGCGGCCTGGGCAGGATAAGGGGGATGGTCGTTGTCACCTGTGATGAAAGCTGGCTGAATTACTGTGTCTGTATGGACCTCATGGTACTGGTAGTCCATTCACAGTTTGGGGAAACTGACCTAAATCCCTTCGAGAGATTTAATTACTTGGCAGATCTCTCTGCGCGTCACCGCTTTATCGATGTTGAAAGTAGGCTGGAACCAGGGATAGAGGCAAGCAGTGACGAATAGGGATGACCTGTCCAGTATAGGATGAAGCGCAATTCTATTGTGTCAGCAGAATGTGATGGTCTGATCAAATTATCCATTGGTTGGAGCGCAGGGACTGGCATTTGGTTTGGGGTGGGAGTGGATAGGAGAAGGGAGGGGGGGCAGGGGAATGGGAGGCTGAATGCCAAAGAGAATACCTTGCTGTGATCAATAGTGAGCAGATTAATGGTCTCGTTCTTGTCACTAGTACTCTTAGGACTCCCTCTTGAGACGCCATGGATCACCAGCCATGATCCCAACTGAGTGCACCAGTAGGTCAATTCAATCAGCTCATGTGAAAATTTAAAAGCACCCTGCAGGCCAATTGACCATAATCCAACTCCAAGAAGTCGGTGAAAAGAAAATCCTGGAGGGAGTAGAGGATGACTTGATCAGGTAACAGTTGCTATTTGTCTGAAATTAAGGATGAGGGATTTCAAGGTGAGGAAAGAAGCATCTGAAACTGAAGCATTCAGTTCAGCCGCCGTATTGGGCTTCAGCCCAATACTCTACCAGCGATGGATATATGAAATCTGGCCGGGAGAAACTAAGTAGGATAAATTTAATGCGGACTTCTCGACGGGTGGAACACGGAGGGTATTTTGTTCAGGTACGCGGTAGAATAGATAGCTGAAAATCAATCATTCCATAGTATATTATTCACAGTTTGTCGTGGCATGTATGGAGCATTCCCAGTACAGGACAACCGCTGTAGGTATGAAGATGTTTCATTTTGCCAGCAAAGTCCCGGACGGATGGACAATTCGATGCATACTCCTGTGTGGGTGTCGCCATGTCGAAGATTACATTGGCCTGGGACCACTGGGACAGGTGTGAAAACAAAAGAGAAAGCGACGAAGGGATGAGTCTCAGGCGACGTCGTCAGTGGGCAGTCTGGGCAGCATGAATGAGTGGATCCAGAGATCCAGACCTTAAAGGTTTGGGAGACGAGTGACGATGGGCATGGGAGCTGTGCCACAAGAGCGCTTAAAGAAGCAAGGAAGACCATCGAAAGGATGTGGTCACATTATTATGATTCTTGGGCTTGGAGCAGCAGAACGGCGGAAGACGCTGTGTGATTGATCAGCTCATCGGGGCCAATGGGACAGGGGGTTATCATAAGGGCGCCTGAGCGCATATCGGAATGGGATGGGGGTGGGTGGGGTGCTGGTGGTGGTCTCAGGATGGAAGTGTGATCAAAAGGCTTTTTTTCTTAAGCCTCCTGGGGGTAGGGACCCAGAGGAGCATTGTTGATGGGAGGGGTCAGGCATTTCATGCGATATGCGTGATTGTATTCAGTCACAGCCACTAGCGAGAATCGCCCCGTCCCTTTTCCCAGGGATGTTGACTCTGGTGCCGGAAGTTCATGGGCGGGAAAAGCGGGAAGCGCTTGTTTCTCGACCCAAATTCAGCCGTCCCATTATTGTTCAAACAGGTTAGTACTGCGAGGAGTACTACCCAGTTGGACGGCCTTCGCCTCCAGAAAGAACTCCGTCTCCTCCGGTGTGGCGGAGCGATGGGAATCTCTGGTTTCAAGAGGGGGCAGACCACCGAAAGAAACAGACGAGAAAGACAAAGGGACGGGCGGGTGGCAGCTGGGCTGTTGGCGTTCACAGCGGCTCCAGGGGAGGTGTGGGAGCCCTCGCGACTGGCGGTTGGCTGGCGACTAGCGCCGGACGTGCTGGAAGGGCGACTGCCAAACCAACTGATCTCCGCCGTGGCGACACTGGCCATCGCGATAAACGACAGGCTTGCCCAGAGGCCAGAGCCGGGCGTCCGAGTTCCAGCGATCTCATGCCGCCCCATTCCTGCAAACGCCAGTGGTGGTTCGTCCAAACATGGCAGTCAGCAGGCCGAGTGGCCACAGAATCACCGTTACCATTTTCCCCACCACATGGACGCCTCAACGAGTCAACGGGCACCGTAGAAGAAGAAGAAGAAGGAGGAATGGTTGGAGAGACGGTCGAGGCCCACCACGATGTGAGGATGGAGAGTAATTGAGGACACTTGTGTAGTCAGATGCGATATGTGCGATGATGTCCACTACTACTCATGCACTTTCGAATGAACGCGGTGTGGGTTAAATCTGCCAAGCAGTTTTTGGCGCGATGAATCCCGTCTCAGCCTTTGTATGCCGTACTCTGTCCGGAAAGACAAAAAATCAAGATACCAACCAAGGACAACCGTGGTCGGGAGAGCCAGCTGTTTCAACTCGCACGGGAAAGCGCTCAATTCTGTTAGCGCCACGGGCAATAATAATAATAATAATAATAAGGTTGGGCGAGCGTGAGCCGTGGCAGAGCCCGGAAGGTGACTGGCAGCTGAACAGCAAATCCCGCCCCTTCGAAGCGTCTAGCATCTCCTTGCCCACAAAGGGTGTAGCCAATGATCATGGCGACAAGCGCTTGTGCGCAGCCGACCCCATTGGGGACACAGACCAGGTCAAATGTTGAACGCAAGTGGAAGTGCTGTACGACACAGCACCCCCGGATGTACGGTGTGTCTCCCAACAAGGGTCATGGTACACTACAACTCCTCCAATCAACGTCCCAACTCACCTGGATCACAGGACGGATATCATTATTACCTCGCCTGCCATCTACCAGTCTATATTATTCTGCTACTATCTAGAGACATTTCTACAATCTAAGGAACTAATATGATGACAGAGGCAGAGGGTCCCACACGCCGGATTCCACGACCCTGGGAAAGGGTGGACAGGACAGAATCAGCTGACCATCGCAAACCAGACTGCCTTGGGCCAATATTACTTACTACCTGTAACTTGTTGTAGGGATCATGGGGGGAATCAGTCAGCAGTAAGACATCACTACTATGATTATCTACACCCTTGAGTTGGCCGTGGGTAATGGCGCAACAGAGAAGGAATACCTTTCTCTTGCCTAAGTACAATCTTGGGGTAAGTTACTGTCCCTCCTTGGTACCAAAGCGGGAAGGGGAGGATACCGTGCGCAGTCCGTATGGGTATGGCCAATGATGATACCCGTTGAGAAAGAACAGAAAACAGCCATCAGAAGAACCCAGCAGCCTGCTCCAAGGACTAACCTCAAAAGGGGAAAGGAAATGGCCCCGGGAAAAAAGAAAAATTCGCTTACCGCGCCAGGCGGCCCAACCGTGATGATACGCTCTTTGTAAGGGAGGGATCTGTCCACGTACGCAGGCATGGACGAAAAAAAGCCCTTCTCTGCAGCGGCTTTTTTCCGTTCTCGTCTTCTTCCTCTGTCTCTCTCTCTTCCTTTTTTTTTTTTTTTTTTTTTTTTTTTTTTTTTTTTTTTTTTTTTTTTTTTTTTTTTTT
>FQSS02000634.1:0-20474 GCA_900128795.2 Malbranchea cinnamomea
CGGAGCTAGGGTTGAAATGCTGTTGTATTCTTTCTGACCTGCAGATTAGCGGGGATAGAGCCTGCACCCCTTCCTTTCACTTTCACAATTCGGCTACTGTGCTTTTTCCCTTTCGAAATTCGTTTATGGCAAGCTTTATTCCTTCAACAACAACTCCCCATTCGATTTTGTGAACTTTGTTCTCGAATGTCTCAAGATTTTCGTCAGAGCCCTTGACAAAAGGTATCTCACGGACCAAAATGGGCGTGCCCATGTCGACCTCCGCGATAACCTTGTGTATCATTACGCCCGTTTTCTCAATTTTCCCGTCTAGCCACGCTTTATGAGCCCGTTCGATTGCATTCTAAACCATTATCCTAGTCAGCAGGCGGCCACAAGATCGTTGTCCGAAGATGGACATGCTCACAGCGCCATTGAAAGCACCTGGTAGTGCCGGGTGTAGGTTAATAATCATAACTCCTGCCTCCTCCAGAGGATCCAGGAACTGTTTCGACAAAACATGCATAAATCCCAGACAGGCTACTAGCTGCGGGGAATCCTGCAATACCAATCTTGCAAGCTCCGCATCATACTCTTCACGGGCTGCTTGGACGCCCTCTTCTGTCTGTGGATGGGCTTTCTTGTATTTCAGGAGATTGTGGTAGTGGGTTGGGATGTTGGAGCGTCTAGCCCTCTCGAGACCAAAGGCATCCTTCCTGTTCGATATCACTCGGACGATCGTCGCGGGGAAGGTTTCTAGATTGTCGATTACTGCTTGTAGGTTGGTCCCATTTCCGGATATGAGAACGGTGAGTCGAACAGGAGAGTCTGATGTTGACGACATTTTCAGAGTTTAGGATTAGCTCGAGGAGCAACGCTGTTCGATTACCGGGATGAATGATTTCTCTACTCAGTGTCGCACAGAGCAGTTCAACGAGGGGCATTCGTGGCTGGGTTATCTGTTTTTCCGGCCCCGTTCAATAGAATTCCAACATTGTGGATACTGACACTACCACAGTACAGTACTATGTACTTCATAGGAGATTTGGAGTTTTCCAAAATTGCCACTTCGACACTACGCCTGGAGGTGCACTGAAGGTGTGCCACTGAGTCCCAGTCGAGCTGTAGCTAGACCAATAGGAGCAACCAACTACTACTCCCTAATCGTCTGTATCTTAAGTCTTACATACAGACGCATAACTACAGCAACTACCGCATGGTGTTTCATGGTTGACATTCACCTTCTTCCGTGAAGGTACTCTCCATCAATTTGACAGCTAAAATGGATAGCAGCGTGTCACTCAAGCCATGAGTCACTTCATTGCAACCCTGGAGCCAGATCCCAGCTCGACTGCTGACCTTGGTCGGGTCGAGAACGATCTTGTAATTTCGCTGCACAGTCCATCCACCCTTGGATGCCTGGCACTTCAGGTGCTCGATTGGTTTCATCATTTCTTCGTGTGCCTTGCGGACGTACCCAATGGCAACCAACAATGCGTCGATCTCGAGAACTTGTTCGAAGTCGTACTCCTTGCCAGGGGTTGCGCTTGAGGCCTCAGAGGGACCGAGGACTAGACGAAGTCGTTTGCGAGGACTGCCATCTCGTTCAATACGCTTTACCACTTGAGACGATAGAATGCGATGTTGCCACTTTCGTTCGTCGGGGCACTTCACTCTCTAAGTGTACATGTGTTCATAGATGCGTTCGATAAGCTCCAGGCGTACAACGCTGTAATTGGTGGAGCGATGTATGGAGAGGGATTGAAGACGCTGGTCTTCTGGTCGGTAATAAAACTTGTCGACCTGCTTGGGATTAAATATCTCGTTCACACTGTTGTCGTTAATGCTGTCTGATCATCTTGTAAGGACTGAGGACCTCGCAAGGACATGGACATACAAGGGTGAATCGTCGCTGGGTCGAAAAGCGCTATCCCTCATGATCAGTGACGTTTTTGAGTTGGAATATCGGCTTTGGAGGTCATGGAATATTTCTGCCGCACTTTGTCCGCTTCATATCACGCCGATATGGTAGCTTGCGAATCTATTCTCAGGTAAGCCTGGGAGGGACGTGCAGTATGCTGACGAGTGAATGATCCGGGGGTCTTTGGGGAAATTTTCCGGGGTCTTAGTCTGACCACCGGCCGCGATGACAACATGTCGTGTTCGATGTCTTACAATCACGCCGGTGCTGATATTTCGTGATCGAACGGAGAAAACTTCAATTAATCGACCTGTCGATCGCTTCTGCTCCTCTGCTGCGATATCCAAAACCTCAAAACCATAATCCACCACATGGGTGAATTCACCGGCGCACCAGCGCAACTAGTCTTCAAACTCCAACCGGAAAGGCAAGAGCGTACCCAGATTGGTGAACTGGACAAGACGCCCTTTATTTTTCAGATAGTTCAAAAAAGTAAACTGACTTGTTGGGTCGCGCAGCGTGGCGAGATCTTTGATGAAGGATATCTGCATCTTGGATCCTGGGACCAGCAATCCGGAATGCCATGAAATATTAGGCTGCCGTTCAAGAAAGCGTACTTTGGGGCAGTCGAGCCTGAAGGTCTGTTTTTCTTGATGGGCCTTCTCGAGCCGGTCGTGCAGAGCGATAGCTATCGCTAATGATGCTGGTCCGAACCCAACACGGATGAGATTATGTATCTCATCGTCTGGTACCCTCCGTAGTCTGTGAGAATCCGATACCCTGTCTTTTGGAGTGCCATTTGCAGCGGTTGCGTACATCTTGCAAAACAGAGGGACCTCTCCCGGCAGGGATCAAAGTCATCAAGGGATCACAGCGGACAGGCACAAGTTACATAGCAAATTTCATACGCCCGAAAGCTCAACGAAACGGTCTGCATTCTATAAACTAGAACAGGCAAAAGATGAGGATATTTATACTCTCAAAACAGGCACTAAAATTCAAGCGAGATTAACAAAAGTAAAAAAGAACAGAGAGGAGCTGAAGGATCTAACTAGTAGTGAGGCGTTTGATAGTAGGCACCTCAGTGGATAGATAGATCGATCGATAGATCGAGGTGCCAAGAATACGAGGTACAACAGCAAAGCAATATAACACCATTCGAGACGTCGGCCGAGCAGGGCTCTGCCTTCCTTTCTCGCCAGACTCGCTCCCGAAAAGTACCGCCGTTCCGATGCGGGATGGAGAGGAGGTTTCTTTGGGCATCGACGACGGGGCACCGGATGATGTCAACCCATCAGGGATCCCCGCTCGACCCAGTGGACTAACATCAACACATGTATCTCCCATGCGTCGATACGCATGATATATCAAAGCCATCGTCTGAGAAGGCTGATTTGCCCTTCTCAAGTCTGATACATTTGGGAGTCGGTCATGGCATGGTGGATGTGTACACCGAAGAATGTAGGCCACATAGTGGAGAGTAGGACTTACTATGTAGAACGGAGGAGCACCCGATGGACACTGGTCTCCGCATCCACGCTCGGACAAGTATACTCCGTATATTGCATTCGCAGATTATGAAGTAATTATTCCAATTTCACGACAAAAAATAAGTTACCTTTTTTTTTCTTCTTTTACCAAGATAATATAGTAGACAGAGTTCAAAGTAGTATGTACACTACGAGGGCCCTCCTGGTCCCCTGGGTCGGGAAAGTGTTTTTAACATCAACCGGGGAGATAAGATTGATAAGATCTGAGAGATTAACTTAGGTAGGTAGGTCGGACAAATCAAATCACCTGACCATCGCCTCCCGTGCCCACAGTGAACTCGCTCGATTGGAATTCAACGTCTCTCCATAAACATGTTCTTACTATTGTAGTATACTATCAACTTCCAACGTTGGAAGAGAGGCGGATTGGTATTATCGAGGAACCTGTCGAGGAATCGATCACACTGCGCAGAACGCCGCTTCAACCAGCGTGCAAGGATTCGACTGACTGGCAGTTCAGGTGACTTTTAGATTCATCCATTCCCCCGCCAACAACCCATCCTTAGCCAGTGGCCCTTTTCTTTCCAGAGCCAGATCCACCTCGGGACTTGTCGGACGCTTGCGAAGGGTTTCAAAAATCTATTCAAAAATTTCCGCCCCGTCCATCCTTGTTGATATGCCCGTGATCACTGCCTTTTCAGTTTAGTCAAACCCCTATCAAACAAGAGTGCGTACATACTAGTATTACTAGAGGGCTTCGAGTTCAAGTTCTTTTATTACAGAGCCCCAAGGAAAAAGGTGCGACTACGATACCTATCACGGTGAAATCGTCTCACGGTCGCAAATTTGTGCTGGTTACGACGAGACCCGCGCCCTGAACTTTATTCAGGCGGACGGGTGTTTCGATGTTTGTCGGTGATGTCCGTATTACCGTACATCCACCGCAATCCACTTACTCGACATCGGATGTGGGCAGTCGCACGGTGAATGCCCAATTTAATGATGAAATTCTCCGGTATGGCCAGCTGATGAGTGTTCGTGGGAAGGAAACGCTCGACCTCTGATGATTTAAAGCAATGTCGTATATTTGATATGCCGTTCCTTTCGACTTTCCCCTGATGCCCGCTTCTTGCACTCTTGTGCCTTTGTCTGGGTCTTTCTTGATTTTCCGAAACACTACCCCACCATCCTGCAGTCGTGCCCCTCGACTGAGCGCGTTTGTCAAGCAAATTCAAACGCGATGGAAACTTATCACGGTAGCAGATATACGGCATTCCCTGATCTAAACTACGGAGATGAGCTGGTGCCCGAGTGCACCACAGTTCCCTGGACGTGTGGTGATTCTCGGCCCGCTATCAGCACGTTGGTGCTTTCCTGGGCTGCTGTGCTAGGTAGCCTGGCGGGAGAGGAGAACCCAATCTTCTCTTTGGATAATGAGCCAATAAGAGTAGATTTGGACACTGGAACTTATCGCAAAGTTCAAGTGGACGAGTCACAGAACACATCCCTGGGGTTCACTGGCATATACACGAGTGAGGTCAATATTAACATTGCCCCTTGTCAAAGAAAGAGAAAAGAGTTCTTTGGGCATTTCTGACTTGAGCGATAGTCCATCGTTTCCAAGGATGGCTGCGTACTTGCGGTCAGGTACTGTTTTCAACGGCGAACTGGGACCGTGGTTTCAGCGGGTTGCACAACTGCCTCCTATCTGGCCCAAGTTGCAAGGCAACTCGAGTATGAGGTCTCTCTGCGAGTTCAAGATAGTCGTCGTTTGGGCTCTTCTAGGATTGAGGCCGGTATTTCCCTTTCTGTCATAAACCATCAGCCCATTTTCTTGGCTGGACCAAAGCTTCTTCATGAACTGGTGTCAAAAGGCGGGAATCCGGAAAAGTTAGCCATAGAATTCCTTGAGCCAGACGGAAAGACCAGCACATTGTCTTACGAAGTTCTCGATGGCCGCTCAAGAGAACTGTCTTATCGGATTAAAGCTGCACTGAAGTTGCGACCAGCTTCGTCTTTCAGGAACCCAGTCATCCCAGTTCTATTGCCACAGTCGGTAGATTTTTACGTGACTTGGCTAGCCATTCTTAGGGCAGGCGCTGCCGTGTGCCCTTTGAATCTTGATGCCCCGTTTGATCGTATCAATTTCATCGTCAACGATGTTGCCGCCGAACTTGTTATCACGAAGAGAGATTTGAGAGGGAGACTTGCAGGCCTCGATAGAGCACCGTGTGTCCTTACAGTGGAAGAAAAGGACGAGATACCGGATAGTGTCTCAGAATTCCTCGAGGTGTCTCCCGATGACTTTGCCTATGTCATGTATACTTCCGGTTCAACAGGTCTTCCCAAAGGGGTTGCCATACCTCATCTGGCAGTAACTCAGGCGCTTCTTGCTCATGACAAACACATCCCACATTTCCAGAGATTCTTGCAGTTTGCCGCCCCGACTTTTGACGTTTCTGTCTTTGAAATCTTCTTCCCATTGTTCAGAGGCGCGACCTTGGTTGGATGTGAGCGTTCGGTGATGCTCAATAATCTGGTCAAGGTTATCAATGAGTTGAACGTTGATGCCGCAGAGCTTACGCCCACTGTGGCTGGCGAGCTGCTCCGTACCCGAAACGCCACCCCCTGTCTGAAGGTGCTGTTGACGATTGGAGAGATGCTTACGAGACATGTCGTCGACGAGTTTGGGTTTTCTTCTCCAGACGAAGGAATCCTCTACGGCATGTATGGACCAACTGAGGCCACCATTCACTGTTCTGTTGCAGCGAAACTTCCAACTGCCTCGCGAGTAGGCAATATCGGTGTTCCGTTGGACTCCGTTTCCGCATTCATTATCGCACTCGATGATCCGAAAGATGGCCATGATCCTAAAATTCTCCCATATGGTCACGTTGGCGAACTCGCCGTTGGAGGTTCGCAGCTGGCAAGTTGCTACCTCAATCGTCCAGATGAGAATAAGCGTGCTTTCATCAAGACTAAGTCGTTTGGACGATTATATCGCACGGGGGACAAGGCACGCTTGCATCCTAACGGGGAATTAGAGTGTCTTGGAAGGATATCTGCTGGCCAAATAAAGCTGAGAGGCCAACGTTTAGAGCTTGGCGAGATCGAAGGCGTTCTGGCTCGGGTAGATGGCGTCCGAAACGTTGCCGTTTGCGTCATTGAGAGTGTGCTGGTCGCTTATGTTTCCACAGGGGAAGCTTCTGTTTCTCCTGAACATCTGTTTGCAGAAGCTCGGAAGTGGCTTCCGAGATATATGGTTCCAAATGATATTATCTGCACGAAGGAGTTGCCACGACTTCCATCTGGAAAAGTTGATAGGAAAGGGCTGGAACAGAGCTATGTCCTGTCACGGGAGGGGCCTGAGAATGATTCCTTCAAGACCGACCTTGAAAGAAGCATAGCTTATTGTGCTTCACGAATCCTAGGATTTCAAGTTCAGAGGCCTACCAATCTGGCTGCTGCAGGACTTGACTCACTGAAAGCCATCAAACTTGTCTCCTCCTTGCGAGCAAATGGAATAATCTCTGACATCATGCAGATTTTAGAAGCAGAGACAGTGAGTCAGATTGCTTTGTCAGCTCGCAGGGCGGCCGTTGTTCAGGAGCTACCCAGCAGTGCAGCAAGCAAACTGCTCGAAGATGCGGCTCTTAAGTCCCTCAAGCTCATTGGATGCGCTGCCACGCCTCAGAGCATCATTTCTTGCAGCCCTGTTCAGGACGCAATGGTTGCGGAGTCAATGAAGAACGGAAGACTATATTCTAACTGGATCGAATTGGAGTTTGGTCACGGAATCGAGATTGCTAATGTAAAAACAGCGTTCTGTGCCGTCGCACAGCGTAACGAAATCCTTCGGTCTGGATTCGTTCAAGTTGACGTCCAAGGACACTCCCACGCACAAGTGGTTTGGGATAAACTGGAAGATGATTGCTTTTCGGAGGAGGCCGGTTTCAACTATGAAACAGCATTCGGTGATCCGAAAGCCATGCTCAGGCCGTTCAAGGTGGAACTTTCATATTCGGATGGCCGCACCAGAGCCCTTGTCCACATACATCATGGTCTTTACGATGGTTGGTCATGGGAACTGATCATGAATGACCTCGGAAATGCTCTATCGGACACAAGACTTGCGACGCGGCCTCAATATCGGCTCGTTACTGAGTATTATTCGACCCAGATAACGCAGAAAGAGAGACAGGATGCCGCTCAATACTGGAGGGAACACCTTGAGGATGCAGTGCCGAATACTTGGCCCAATTTTCAAGAAAAGTCTGATGTTCCCAGGAGACTAAACACAACGCAGCGCATGTTGAATATCAGCGTGCGTGATCTGGATGCTGCTGTTCAAGGCCTCTCTATCTCCCGCCAAACAGTATTTCAGGCCGCCTTTGCATACATGCTGAGCACTTATATGGGATCGTCAGATATTATTTTTGGCAGTGTGTCATCCGGCCGTGAAACGCCAATTGCTGGCATTGAGGACATTATTGGCCCGTGCTTAAGGACTCTGCCGTTACGGCTAAATTTTGCAAACTTTCGGAGTGTACGAGACCTCTTATTCGTCATTCACAACCTGAATAGAAAATCACTCAAACATGGATTTCTGCCCCTTCGTGACATAAAGAGGCTCTCCGGAGTTGAACCGAGTGTGCCGCTTTTCGACAGCCTGTTTGTGTGGCAAGATACCATAAATGACAGCATTGTCCCGTCAGCCATCGTCAAAGAGGTTGCGTCTTCTGACTTTCTAGAATTCACGATGACTCTGGAGTTCGAAATTAGACAAACTAAGCTAAATGTCAAAGCCAATTATCAGGAGTCGATCGTTCCAATTGGCCAGACAAACATATTTTTGCATCAGATCGAGGAGTTAGTGTCGTTGTTTCTTAAAGACCCTGACATGAGCTTGCAGGACGTTGATGCTCGGCTACCTCGTTCAGTCCTATCCATCGAGAACCCCCACTATGTAAAGCACGAAAGGCTACCCAGTTTGGCTCATGGCGTCGAAACCATGGCTAAATCCGATCCTGACAGGATTGCTTTAGAGTTCCTAACTTCCTTCGACCCCGAGACTGGCGCTAGGAATCTCGAATCATTAACATATGCCGAATTGGATGCACGTTCCAATCGACTGGCTAATTATCTGACCTCTTACGGCTTGGCGGCAGGAGACTCAGTGGCTATTTTGCTGGAAAAATCTCTTGATCTTTACGTTTCCATACTTTCTGTGATAAAGATCGGTGCTGGATATGTTCCGATCACTCTACAAACCCCTGAAAAACGCGTGAACTTCATTATAAGTGCGACAAATTGTCGAATATGCATTACCAATTCTGACGTATCAAACATGGTGGAAAGGTCCGAGGGTATGCACATCGTTGAGCTAGATCGTCTGAGTCTTGATGGCCTACCTCATGACAGACTTCCAAGTCGGGATGCAGATTCATGTCTTGCATATACTGTTTTCACATCCGGAAGCACGGGGGCGCCGAAGGGCGTCCTAATCACGCATCATAATCTCCAGAGCAATCTGGTTGTTTTGTCTGAAATATACCCACATATGGACGGGTCTAAACTTCTTCAAGCATGCTCGCATGCCTTCGATGGTCAGTATTACTTTATCTTTCTTTCCTATCGCCAACTAACCTTTGTTTCTTAGTATCTGTTTTCGAGATATTCTACTCATGGCATCGAGGAATGACGCTGTGCGCAACTACCAATGACATACTATTTCGTGACATAGAGAAAGTTATCTGCGCTTTGAATGTTACCCACCTGAGCCTTACACCTACGGTAGCTGCGCTTGTCAACCCTCCTAATGTGCCAAATGTGAGATTTCTCGTAACAGCTGGCGAAGCGATGACTCCCAAGGTCCTGGGAGAATGGGCAGATAAGGGACTTTACCAAGGTGCTATTCCCCGCGAGGAATTCATACTTACTTCCTTCAAAGCTAATTCTTTATATAGGCTATGGACCTAGTGAAACCACAAACATATGTACAGTCAAACCAAATCTCAGCGCCAATCACTTTACAGATAACCTAGGAAAACCATTTAAAAATACATCTGCCTTTGTCATTTCTGAGAAGGATGACTTTACGCTCGTTCCGAGAGGGGGTCTTGGGGAGTTTTGCTTCGGCGGTACACAAGTTGTAAGTTGACATTCTTACCTCTTTGCTGATTTAGAGTTGAAACTTATATTATGCAGGGCATGGGTTATCTCAACATGCCAGAGCTCACACAGCAAAAATTTATTGAGCATCCAGAATATGGGAGGTTGTACCGTTCTGGAGATTTTGGGCGGATGCTTCCAGATGGATCATTATCGTTCAGTGGTCGCCGTGATGAACTGATTAAGCTCAGGGGCCAACGCATCGAACTGGGAGAAATTAACAGTGTTCTACTTGGTAGTGCTGCAGTGAAAGATTGTGCTACCATGGTGCACGAAGACAAAGGTAATGGCATGAAACAGCTTGTATCTTTCTGGATCCCGTCAAACTATACTACATATAACCCTCTATCAAATATCAAGCAATTCTCCTGTGTGATAGAGGCTCTGTTCGAACGCATTCGCGGCGCTCTGCCTACCTATATGGTGCCTGCATTCCTGGTCCCAATTCCTCAAATTCCAATGACGTCAACCGGGAAAATCGACAAGCGTGCGTTATTGGAACAATTCTTGCAGCTGGATAACGATTCGCTTACTTTATGCAGCCAGCCAACCACAACCGTGGAAGATGAAAGTCCGTTGTCGGAAACAGAATCCCGTATCGCGGAGATTGTTGCTGAAATCACTCATTCAAAAGCTGCAGGTATTGGTCGACACACTTCATTCTACAGACTTGGCCTGGACTCTATCTCTGCAATAGCATTATCACGACATCTGAAGGGCTCTGGATTCGGTCAGGTTGACATTTCGGTGATTATGAAAAATGACTCCGTGGCCCAATTGGCGAGAATCCTGGAGCAAAAGAACACCGCTGGCCTCTCAACACATACGATGCCTCTGGCGAAACTTGACGCCATATTCAGTGAAGATTTCCAAGAACAAACAAAACGGGAAGTTGAAGCGTCAGGGCGCAAGGTCCTGAAAATCTTGCCTTGTACCCCTCTTCAGGAGGCGATGCTATCCAGATATGCAGCAAGCAGCAGTGGTGCTTACTTGAATCATTTGACCTTTGAAGTCAGAGTGGATGCCTGGCGTTTGAAAGCAGCATGGAATGTTATGATCACAAGGCACGATATCCTTCGTACCAAATTCAAGGCAACTGATGATTCTCGGTTCAGCTTCGCGCAAGTCGTCTTGCAGCAGATAGACCTTCCCTGGGAGGAGATCGAGACTTCAGGTGTTTACCTGAATGATGTTATCGACCAACAAAAGTCGAAATTCACGATGGCCACAGATGCTATCCCATTCGGGCTTGTCCTGATAACCGAAGTTGATACAAACAAACGGCACTTACACCTTTTCATTCACCATGCCTTGTACGACGGGGAAGCAATGAGTCAATTACTTCATGAGGTTGAAGAGACCGTCCTTGGATATCAATTACCGCTAACCGTACCTTATGACCTGTATCTAGAGCAAATGGTCAGCGCAAATGTCGAACTATCTGACCAGTTTTGGGCTACGGGTCTTGCCCAGATGTCCCTAGATCATTTCATCGTCCCTTTTTCCAGGTCTGAGGAAAACAAGCTCAAGCAATTTGGTCGTGTCTCTAGTCATCTAGATATCCCACTTTCCGACATAGAAAACTACTGCAGAAAGAGCTCGGTAACTCTTCTCAATGTGTTAGAAGCAGCGTGGGCAAAACTGTTAGTTCATTATTCCGGGTCCTCTGATGTTTGCTTCGGTGAGGTTCTCAGTTGCCGGGATATCCCTGTGGATGGAGCTGATCGAATTGTCGGACCGTGCTTTAATACCCTTCCAATCCGAGTCAAGGTTGATCAGAGTGCTATGAACTCGGACCTTATGAAACGGCTCCAAAAAATCAAAGCGGATATCTTGCCTCATCGGCTGACTTCTCTTCGTCGGTTGCAATCTCGATTGAGTCCGGATGGCAAAAGACTCTTCGATACGCTTCTTTTGTTGCAGAGCAGTCCTAGGCCGTCGAGAGAGGACATATGGAAGCTGGTTGATGAAACAGGGGATATGGATTTCCCGCTTATTGTTGAAATAATTCCAAATCAACAGAATGGGAGACTCGAAACTTACTTCCACTTCGACCCATCAAAAATCCCAGTGGAAGATGCCAATACAATGCTTGAAGACTTTCTCCAATTCGTCCATCAAACTCTCAAATACCCCTTTGCGCGGGCTACAGATTTCGTCGGAATCCAGGAAACAGTCCCATCTTTCGTCGCTCTCTCCAAAGCAGAGCGTGAAACAACCGCGAAACAAATACAGGAGAACCTTCAGGACGATGACGGTGAAAAGTGGTCGAAAGAGGCATTGGAAGTTCGCGAGATTCTCTTGAGCTTCGCCCAAGTTAACGAGAATAACGTTACTTTGCGAACAACGATCTTCCAGTTGGGTCTTGACAGTATAAATGCGATACAGGTGGCCCATCGTCTTAAAGCTATTGGTTATGACATTGGCGCAGCGGATATAATGGAGGTATGTGTGTCACCCACCTCTTACATGACTGCAGAAATTAACAGACGCGTAGACACCCTCTATTGGACAGATTGCCGATCGTCTTAAGCCCTCAATTTTAAACGAGAAAGAAGGATACATAAATGAGAGTTTTGTCTTCGAGGCCTTTCAGACTCGCCATAAATTTGAAATCTGTCACCAGAAAGGCCTCTCGCAAGGCAATATTGAAACCATACGTCCCTGTACACCGGCCCAAGCGGGGATGCTAGCTTTGTTCGTCACCTCTGACGGCGATCTGTATTTTAACGCAGTTTCTCTCAGGTCAGCGGCTCCTCTCGATCCGTTACGCTTGAGGAAGGCGTGGACTACTGTCGTCGACAGGAACGAGATATTGCGAACTGGCTTTTGTCATGTCGACGATGACCAATCGCCATTTGCGATGATCACATATCGCCGCGGCGTGTTCGATGTTCCTTGGTGTGAGGGTTCATTATTCAAGGAAGATAACTGGTCACTTGCAAAGGCTGGTGTCCTTTCTTGCTTGCACGAGCCACCTTGGCGGGTAAGCATTGAATGCTTGGAAGCTCACACAATCATCCACTTCGCAGGAGTGCATGCTTTGTATGACGCTCACTCCCTGGATTTGATTTTCTCTGAGGTCGCACTGGAGTATGAGGGTAATAGACTTCCTGAAGTCATATCGATAGAGCCTGTCTTGGGACCTATTCTCGCGAAAAGTCTCCAAGATGACCCTGATGGTGATGCATTTTGGAAAGAAATGGGGAGGAGCTTTCAGGTCACAAAGTTCCCTGACCTGAATCCTGTTCACGGGGCAGAGCAGGAGATTTCCGTACTATCTCGGACATGCTCCAAACCTCTTGACGAGCTCCAGAACGAGTGCCGGAATGCGGGAATCACCTTGCAAGCTGCAGGGCAGGCCGCTTGGGCACGACTACTCTCGTCGTACACCGGAGAAAGCAATGTGACGTTTGGGCTTGTTCTTTCAGGCAGGACCATGTCGCCTGAAGCCCAGAACGTTGTATTCCCATGCCTCACAACCCTGCCCTTCACGTCCTATGTTGAAGGAAGTAACCGGGAGCTGTTGCAGCGCGTCATGACGCAAAATGCTGGGCTGATGAAGCATCAGTTTACGCCTTTGTCAAAGATCCAACGTCTGGCAGGGTTAGATTCTGCACTTTTTGACACGTTATTTGTATTTCAGAAGCATTCATCAGCCCCAAGGAGGCAAGAGTTCTGGAAAACTGAGGTTGAGAACACGCGCACGGGTGTAAGTCATTCTCCTTATCCTGCGTGGAAGGTAGCTAACTTAAACCACAGTACTCTGTCTCACTTGAGCTTATTCCTGTTCACGATAGGCTCGAGTTTTGTCTTACATTTCGAAGAGACATTCTACCGGAGAAGCAAGCTGAATTTCTGCTGAGTCAGTTTGATCACCTTCTGACAGACACGATATACTCTTCCGAGTCTGAGTGTGCCTCTCCTCCTGATGCTGATAGCTCAATTATATCGGCTCTACCCAGAAAGGAAGAGAGGATTCCCTCCCCGGTTGACCTGCTACACCAGTTCGTTGAGGTGCATGCGCGGAAATGTCCATCCAAAACAGCCCTTGAATTTGCGTCGAGGCCCTCGGGTGATAAGCTGGTCATTTCAAAATGGACATATAAAGAACTTGACGATACAGCAAACAAATACGCCCGGGTACTGCAACTTCGAGGAGCAGTTCCTGGAAACTTGATTGGGATTTGTTTTGACAAGTGTCCTGAGGCGTATTTTGCCATTCTAGCAATTCTCAAAATTGGCTGCGCCTATGTGGCCCTTGATCCAGGTGCACCTATTGCTCGGAAACAGTTCATTCTTGAAGATTCAGGGGCGAGTTTACTTCTTTGTACTTTGGACCATCAACCTGAGTTAACCAAGCTCTCGGGAGTCGCTATTATGACTTTGGATGAACAAGGTATCCTTGATGGTGTTTCCTCTGAACTCCCAGTCCTTGAAAGCCCGATAAGTTCAGATGCAACCTGCTATTGTCTGTACACATCCGGAAGCACAGGGACGCCAAAAGGGTGCGAAATCACACATGACAACGCGATCCAAGCAATGCTTTCCTTCCAAAGATTATTTTCTGGACACTGGGATGAAAACTCACGCTGGCTTCAATTCGCCTCCTTCCACTTCGACGTTAGTGTTCTGGAGCAGTACTGGAGCTGGAGCGTGGGAATATGTGTGACGTCCTGTCCCAGGGATATATTGTTTGAAGACTTGCCTGGCACAATACGAGAACTTGAAATTACACACATTGACTTGACCCCTAGTCTCGCCCGGCTAGTGCATCCTGAAGAAGTACCCTCGCTCTGCCGTGGCGTCTTCATTACCGGAGGAGAAGCACTAAAGCAAGAGATTCTAGATGACTGGGGCAAACACAGGGTCATATATAATGGATACGGGCCAACAGAAGTCACTATCGGTTGTACCATGTTGCCGCGGGTATCTCAGAACGACAAACCTTCCAACATTGGACCGCAGTTTGACAACGTCAGTTCATTTGTGCTTAAGCCAGGAACAAATATCCCAGTCCTACGAGGAGGAGTCGGCGAATTGTGTGTGTCTGGTCCACTCGTTGGACGTGGCTATTTGAACCGGCCAAAGTTAACGGAAGAAAGATTCCAGTTCCTTGAGTCCATTGGAGAGAGAATATATCGGACTGGAGATCTTGTTCGGCTGCTTCATGACGAAAGCTTTTGCTTCCTCGGACGGACTGATGATCAGGTCAAACTCCGTGGACAGCGACTAGAAGTTGAAGAAATCAACCACGTTATAAAGGCGGCGACGCAAAGTGTTCAAGAAGTCGTGACAAAGGTGCTGAGACACCCGACTCTGGTAAAAGAACAGTTGATCTCGTTCATAAATGTCAAAAAAACGAACAATGACCGACGAGACTTCGACATTGACTATTCCCCTGAGAACTATGCTATCATCAGCAAAATCAAAAAAGCTTGTCATTCAAGCCTGCCAGGATATATGATCCCGACGCACATAATTCCACTGACAGCTTTTCCATTGTCTCCTAATAACAAGGTTGACAATCGCCAGCTGAAGGAGAAGTATTATTCCATAACATTGGATCAGCTGCAAAGCCTCTCAGCACCTCGGGAAGAGATGTCTGGTGAGCTGACAGAAGATGTCCGAAAGATCATACAAGCTCTTGCTGTGACTACTGGATCTGATGCGCAAGCAATCTCGCCGTGGTCAAACATATTTGAGTTGGGCTTAGATTCCATAAGTGTCATATCCTTTACGCGAGTTCTCAAAGATGCTGGATTTTGTGGGGTTCAACCGTCGCTCGTGATGAGAAGTATGTCTTCACCCAAGTCTTTCTTGCTAACTCTTACTGATTGTGAGCTTCGCCAGATCCTGTTGTCTCAAATCTCGCGGATGCCCTGAGCTGCTCGAACTCCAGTGAGGAAGAGCACAAGCACCTGGTCCAGAATGCGAAGCAAAGAATATCGGCTTTCGCCCACAAGCACCTTACACAGCTAGCAGCTAGGTTGAATGTCCCAATCGAATGCATCGAGACGGTTGCACCTTGCACGCCATTGCAGGAAGGGATAATATACCGTAAATTACAGACGCAGCACCCGGTTTATCTCTCTAACTTCAACTTTGAGTTGGAACCCGCCATGGATATTCAGAGGCTCAAATGTGCATGGAAGCAAGCACAAGCTCATGTGCAATTGCTGCGAACGAAGTTTGTCGTAACTGATGATGGCTACGCACAGGTGGTCCTTCGGGATGATACTTTTCCTTGGTTCGAGCTGAGTGCAGCTGCTGACGACGATGTTGATGTTGTCGCCGCCAAAGAACATCATGGTTGGTGTGATACAGTTTCTGAATTCCACGACAGGATATGGGAGGTCGGTGTTGTTATAGGTTCAACTCGCAGATGGATGTGCTTGAACATATTCCATGCCCTATACGACGGTAATAGTTTGCCGTTGCTTCTCGACCAAGTTGCCCGCGCATACAAGGGTATGGAATTTGCACAGACAACACCTTATACAGACATATTACCACAAGGTCCCCTATGCAGAGTGCAGAACGCGGAGTCATTCTGGACGAAACATCTCAAGCCAGCCCAAGGGACACGGTTTCCCCGGCTCAAAGACGGCAGAGACCAGCCCGTGATCTCAGTGCTTGAAATTGATTCCTCACTTTCTTTCGAAGCGACGAGACGGAAACTTAACGTTACGGAGCAAGCAGTCATCCACGCGTGCTGGCTTGATACGTTTATTAGTTACTTCAACTTTCTACCGACGCTCGGTATAGTGGTATCTGGCAGAGCCCTCGGAGCTCCAGATGCCCAAAACGTTATCGGTCCAATGTTTAACACCATTCCTTGCTACATCCCTCTAACCAACGTCAGCTCCCTGTCCGACTTGGCCGTCGCTTGCCATGAATACCATATCTCAGCAATTCCGTATCAGCATACTCCGCTCCGCGATATTATGAAATGGACAAAGAAGAGCACGCATGGACCGCTTTTTGAGTCTTTATTTGTTTTCCAAATAGAAGACGAGACTATATCGTCCTTGACAGAGTCGCTATGGAAGCTTATAGGGTCTAACGCAGAAGCTGATTACCCACTCGCGTTCGAGGCACAGCGTGGGCGAAATGGTTTCCTAAGAATAAGTATCGTTGCTCAAGGTAATGTGTTGACGGCCAATATGGCAAAAGAACTTATCTTACGGTTCCGAGAAACACTATTGGCATTCGTCAGCGATCCAATCAAGAAACTGAATCGTCCTCCTGAGCTTTCATCTAACCATGTCAACAACGCGACGATGGGCCAAACCAACGGAGTTCTCACGACTTCTAGGCCTGCCGCGCTGAACGACTCCCATACTTTCGAATGGTCCCAGATTGCCAGCCAGATTCGACAAGAGATGGCCACTCTCTCAGGAATAGATATCCATGACATACAAGAGGACACGTCAATTCTAGAAGTTGGGCTCGACAGTATAGATGCAATAAAGCTCTCCTCACGGTTGAGAAAGGCCGGTATCAAACTTCCTGTGAGCGCTATCATGAACGGTCGAACCATCAGAGTGATGGTGAACGATGTCGTCTCTGGCACTAGTAAAGAAACTCAGGTCGTCCGGTCTTTGTCAAGTTTTGAGAATGAGCTGCGTGCCTGCTTAGAGAGAGATGGATACGACGTTGCACAGTTTGAGCGTATCTTACCGGCAACTCCCTTACAGGAGGGTATGCTTGTGGAGATGGTTGCATCAGACTACCGTCGTTACTTCAACCATGACGTGCTGGAAATTGAGGAACACGTGGACATCGACAGGCTTATAAATGCTTGGGAGGTTATTGTCAGGGCGAATCCTATACTGAGGACGTCCTTCGCACCTATTTCGGACCCGAAAATACCATTCACCTACGCTCAGCTAGTGCGAGGCGAACGTGACAAAGTTTTGTGGAGTGTGGAGTCTACGCATGGGAAGTCCATGGAAATGATATTGGAAGACGAGAAAGAACAAGTCGCTCAGGCAGGCCTGTGCAGCCCCCTCCTAAGGCTTAAACTGCTGTACTGCTTGGGCAAGAGATTTCTTGTCGTTTCAGTTGCTCACGCATTGTATGACGGATGGTCACTTGATCTACTCCACCAAGACATTCAAAGGGCTTATGCCGGTGAGAAATGTCGCAGGCCCTCATACAACACGCTTCTGGAGCATATTTTGAATGCTTCTGGAGAAAAGAGTTCGCAATTTTGGAAGGCAACTCTGGATGGCGTCCGCCCAGGTGCAATCCCGAAACAAACAAATGCCGGTGACAATGCACATAAAATTCATCGACAAGAAAAACCTCTTTCAATTAAAAGCTCCAAAGTCTTGTCGTTCTGCAAAACACAAGGAGTTACTCCTCAGGCACTCGGGCTGACGTGCTGGGCGCTCGTGCTTGCTGGTTATCATGGACAACTTGACGTGGTTTTTGGTACTATCTTACTTGGAAGAGATGTCGAGCAGGGAGACCAAATAATGTTTCCCGCCATGAACTCCGTCGCTATTCGGGCTATCCTCCATGGAACTCGTTCAGAGATGCTAAAATATATGCAAGATACACTTACGAACATTTTCGAGCATCAGCATTTCCCCCTTCGGAAGGCGAAGACCCTCGCGGGTATTGATGGGAGGGATCTATTTGACACGCTTTTTATTTACCAGAAGAGACCAAGTAGGGGCAGCGGTTCCTCGGGTTCGATCTATAGCTCCGTTTATGGCTGGTCGGATGTCGAATTTCCAGTTTGTGCCGAGATGGAGATTCTGGAAGAAACTGTCGTATGGAGGGTGGCATGCAGTGACACCGCTTTCGGAGAGAGGGACACGTTAAGCCTACTTGGAAGAGTCGAGCGTGTTTTCAATGACATTGTTGAGCGGTCCCAGGAGCCTACCATTGGATACGCTGACGGGGCCATATCTGTATCCCAGGTCACCGTGCTCACTGACTCCTCAAGGGAATCGCGAAAGATTACAAAGGCAGCCGCCATACAAATAGACAATAATTGGAGCCCGCTGGAGGAAAAAATCCGCTCTGTAGTGGCGTTGGTGGCGAATGTGCCCGTGAGCGAGATCTCGAAGCAAATGTCACTTTTCCATCTTGGACTTGATAGCATAAGTGCGATCAAAGTCTCTTCGCTTCTCAAGAAGGAGTCTATCACCCTGACAGTCAGCGACCTGCTGCGAGCTGGCACTGTTCCAAACATGGCTCGAGTTGCTCAGCTGTCCCTGCAGAGTCCCGCATTGAATGGTAAAATCTCACAAAAAGTGAACTTGCTAGAGGATGCTCAGATTCGAAAATTGTTGTTGAACCACAACATAGATACGCAAAATGTGGAAGCAATTTTGCCCGCATCTGCAGGTCAGATTTACATGTGGGAAACATGGCACAGTTCGGGCGGGAAACTTTTCTACCCCGACTTTTTTTACCGAGTGATAGGAAACATTACCCCCGAGAAATTGGGACAAGGTTGGAAAAAGCTCGTGGAGCAACTTCCCGTCCTGCGAACGGTAATACTTAGAAATCCGCAGATTGAGATAACCCATGTCCAGGTGGTGCTGAAAGAGGTCAACAATTCCATTGTGTGGCGGAACAATCTTCAAAACCCAGTAGATCGCCAGCATATCCAGCATCAGGACATCACTGCGCCAGCGACGCTATACGCCTCTCACACGCCTGCTGAAACGATGGTCATGCTGCATATACACCACGCCTTGTACGATGCAGTTAGCCTTTCAGGGTTGATCGAGTTGCTTTCCGATCTCTGCAGTGGAAACCAAATCCAGGAGACAGACAGAATATCCATGGCAGATTTTATCGCATTCAACGCAGCCAAGTCGCTGAGAGAAAGGCGCAGAGAATTCTGGCAGAGTTATCTCGCCGGTTTAAAAACAGATGGAAAAAGCATGCGAAACATCGTTGACGACGATTTATATCCTGTGAGCCATTTTCGCCGGTCATTGATCGAAGATATCACAGGACTCGAAGTGGTTGCACGTACGCATGGAGTAACGATTCAAGCTATTTTCATAGCCATTTACGCGAAGATCCACATGGCAGCAGAATTGGAAGTAGAGAACAGAGAAAGAATATCGACAGGGGACCTCGTGTTTGGGGTCTACCTGGCAAACCGCTCCCACTATCCTACTTTACTCGCACCGACGCTCAATATTGTTCCGTTGCGCGTCCATGACCCGGTCCACCAGTCAGTACTCAATCTTGCACGGCAGATACAACGCGATATCCAGGATATCAGTCATGAAGAGAACTCGTGTGTCTCCTTGATTGAAATTGCGGAGTGGACTGGCGTCAGGTTGGATACGTTCGTGAATTTCCTGCGATATCCTGAAGCTGATGAGAGCTTCGCTACACTGGACAAGGAGGTTGAATTTATTCCAGTTGATGAGGAGGATATCAACGGTGACACTGAGAACGGTTACACCAACCCTGCGACAGCAGGAGGAATGTTCCTGAGCTTTGACAACGCGGACAAGACTTACAAAGACATCTTCAAGGTAAGAAAATCCTGCAGAATGCTGCATGGCTATGACAACATACTAACGGCATGTAATGTTCTTTAGCCCGGGCTTGACATCGAAGCAGCCATCCGCAATAACGGATTGGATGTGGGCATCTTTGGTTCTGGGGACAGATTGGATGGCGTCCTGGCGGAGAGGATAGCGGAGGATATAAAATGGGAGATTGCAAATCTTGTTGCAGAGCCTGGTTACGATGGGAAACAAGTGGGCCGGCGTGATGAACATATGTAAATAAATTCTCCAGTATGCATAGAGCAAGGCGAGCCAACGATGCTATTGTCTTAATCACGCATTGTCTGGCTTCTGAAGACATTTTATTTGTATCCGGCTGGTACTACTTTTAGTCAAATCAAAAAAAAAAAAAAAAAAATA
>FQSS02000634.1:20524-52477 GCA_900128795.2 Malbranchea cinnamomea
ATGACGCCACACGATTCCGATGGGTCTACTTTCTCAGGACCAAAACTGAAGCCCCAACTCGACCTCACTTCTCCCTATTATTCCAGGAGTGCGGCACACCAGGCTGAGGCAGATAATGCATTGGTGACACCTCGCGCAGCAGGACGGAACATTCTCAGACGGCTGGGCCACGTCAGAATGAGGTAGAAAAGCAATAGTCACTGAGAAATACATTACATTCTTCTTTTGATCGAACATCCTCTTTGTCTCATCTTTTTTAAGCCCAAGGGAATTAGGTACGACGATGCTACTACGAGCACCTAAGTGCGGCATGAGAAGGGTCGATAAACAGGAGCAGAGACGTTTAAAAGACATACTACAAGCCGCCGAAGACGCCACCATTGTTTCGAATGTCGCTGCACACCCGGAATGGCTCTTCGGATGCAGGTCTACTATGTGGTACTACTATGTACTACTATTGTTGGAGGGCGGCGCAGGGCAGGAAGCTCGAGCACGACAAGAGAATCGAATTGTTGTAGCGCTCACTGCGGTGATGACCAACGGGGAGAAATGTCAACAAATAGAGTGGCTAACTGGGACAGCGTGGTCGTATAAAACATACAACTCGTCGGCTAGGGGCAAGTTCCATACTGCACCATCATCATCACATCCACGAGATATCATATCAGACTGGATGGAACTTCGAATTTGCCCCAAACAAATGGTCATGTGATTACGTGTCGCGGGGAAGCAAAGTTTTGCCCTAGGATAAGTTGGGGCAAGTGTACAATCAACTAAACCAAAAAAGGCAACCACAACAAACCCGCGACACGCCCTCGACAGCGCGACGTGCCTGCCGCGACTCACTCATCCTTCTTCCTCCAACCACCAACCACCCAATCCTGGAACGCTGCAAAGAACCAGAGCAAAAGAAGGAAGAAGAAGACTCGGCGAAATAAGAGCCAGTCTGAGAGAAAGGTCTGTCGTTTCGTTCCCTTTTCCAAACCTTCGCTTCTCTTCCGTCTTCTCTCGCGTCTTCTTTGTCCATCTCGACGCCCTCCCCCGCCACGGTCGTTGGTTCTCTGTCATAGTTCCCATCCAGCACACGGCAGTCCCCCGCGTTGAGTCGCAACCCGATCGCATTCATCCTACAGTGAATTGCCCTTTGCGAAGCGCCCAGCCTGCCATCTTGTGCTCGGGTGCGTCGTTTCGCGCCGAATCCACTCGTTTTGCCGCTCGTTTTCGCAAACTCATCTGACTGAAACTGCGTGTGTTTGGAAGCCTGAGCGGACTTCTCTCGCTGTGGTGGTGGTTGCAGCTGTGACTGTCAAATCTTCAGTGCTGAGGTGGTGTGCAGGACCGAACGTGCAGTCCTGGAAGTTAGGAATGGCGCCGCGGCGACCAGAGTTGTCTTGTTGACTGGACCTGTTGACACATGACAGTGAATGCCCTTTATCTGTCTGCCTTCTCTGTCCTGAGTCACAACACCCAAACGGCCCTGAGACGGATTTACTGGCACGCTATCTCTCTTTGGTGACCTATCTCAAGCTACCTCTTGGTCACTTTGGGAGCAAACTTCTTGTGACAATACCCTTCACATACACCTTGTCCTGGGACGGAGACACATTCGGTTTTCCAGCAGTCGTATTTGATTGTGCTGAATTTTTTTTTCTTGTTAAACTCTACCGGTCAGGACTTCATCGTTTCCCGGGAGGTGAACCTCTCTGCATTGATTCTGAGGCTTGGGCCCCGTGAGCTTCTGTTGGTTCACTTACACTTCGTGCAGTCGCTACCCTCCAAATGGTCGCCTCATTTTCTCCTCACCGTGACACCGGTGGCACTCTTCACCTGGTATCCCCTAGCGGAATCCACCATGCTCACACAAGCTCTGCGCTGAACCAGCTCCGTCGCTCGCTATCGAGATCACCTTCCAAAGGATCGGACTTTCGACTCTTCTCACCTTCTCGCCTCCACTCTTCGTCAGCTAAAAAGTCGCATCTGTTCTCGGCCTCACTGTCACCCTCGCGCAGAAGCTCGGCACAGAACAGTCTTTTCCTTGTTCCAACCTCTAACAACGGGACCTCGACTGTTGCACTTTCGCACCAACCAAGTTCCAGGGTCCAACGCCCCGGTATGCGTCGAAACGGGAGCCTGCAGTCCTCGCGCATTCGTGCTAATCCTTCGAGCCCCGCCAAGCGCGTTCTTAGTGAGTCCCGCGATCAAGGGAATGCTGCTCCCCCAGCGCAGACGGCAACATCACTGGGAACCCTTGATAGCAAACCAAAACCCGAACTGTCCCCGGTGGAACGTATCGTTTCTGAGGGAAATCCAATCAACGGTTGTACTCCGATGGAGGAAGTAGAGACCAGTGGTAGCCTCACAGCAAAACCGGGTCCTTCCAGGGTTGAGAAACGACGCAGTGGAACATTTGGGTCGCTTATGACATCGAGCCCTCTCAAACGAAGTGATGGTGTCTTAAACCTTGACCAAGTTGAAAACAGTAACCCGTCTGCGAAAAGGCGAAGCTTGCATGGCGCTACCTCCGTTCCTGACTTTGACATATTCGATTGCAAAAAAGGAAATGCCGATTCAGCCCAAACGGCGGCAAGCAATATGGAAAACGAACCGCCTCCTTCCATCTTTTCTCAGACCCCGACTCAAGCGTCTACCATTCCCGAACGGTCATCATCACTACGGAAATCCACACTTCAACAACGACAAATTGAGCGACCTTTGTTCAGTCGAGCGAGGAGCCAAAACGATGGAGCTTCCGATACGCCAACTGGGACTCCAATGGTACTTCGCAGTCGTCAACGCATGTCCTTTGACAGTGGCACCTTGGCATCTCCTGCCCGTGATACCACCTATCCTAGTGGTCCTTCTACTTCCTCTTCGCTCTTCGGGCCACGCCAGACTAATGGCCAAGCTCAGCACACCGCACATCCACTTTCCAGAACCATAACGCAGTCGTCGTCAAGTTCGAGTTTCGTTGATGACTCGCCCACTCATGAGCCAGTCATCAATCGAAGTGACGGCGGGCCCCGGCCTATTCTTAACTTCTCCAAGTCGCTTCCTGCCGGGACCGCTAGACCCCTAGTTCCAAGTCAGTTACGGAAAGATGCCCCAACTCCTGATCCAGATCCGAACTATGCAACTCCTGATAGTTACAAGTTCGTCAAGCCCCTGCCTGCTGCCTTCATGTCCACGGGCTTGATATCAAAGAAAAATCGCGATATTGCGGACCTTCAAAATGCGTCGATCATGAGCAAGAATATGCCTGACACTCCATGCAAACGGACCGCGAATCTTTTCCCTATTCGCAAAATTCGCCCGCCACCAAGCGCCGTGAAGCCAAAACCCAACAATACCCCTTCCCACTCTTGGACTCCACTGAATCCTCCACCAACCGTTGAGAGTGGAACACCACTTGGAAAGAGTGTGGGGATATTTGGAAGTTCTTTCGCCAAGCCACCCTTGTCACGACGTTCGAGTTTCGTCAGCCTTGATGGCGATGATCAGTCACAATCTCCTTCTGCCCAACGCTATACCCGATTCACGATCGATTCGGACCTTCCACCAACCCCAACGAAACAAGCTTCGTGGCCATACGATACCCACGCCTCCAGGACAAAGTCCGCGTTTGATTTCCTGTCTACCCCAGAAGGACCAAGTTGTAAGTGGCCTTCCATTGGATATCCATTTTCTGATCCTGTTGACGAGGGCGATGACTTCGTGAATGACTAGTCGTCTGTCAACATAGCTCAGAGATTGCACCAAACCAAACTCTCATCTCCCATTCCCCCATCACATCCCTTACACAAACACATACCATTGTCACCCCACACAAACGAACATGATCACATATGTTCTACTCCCCATTCTTACCTGTTACAGATTGCTAAGTTCCATCGCTCATCTACAGCAAGCCCTCTCAATGGGAAATCGAATGTCCAAGCCTCGCCGCGTACTCCTCAAGAACACATCCTGCCACCTGACCCCAGTGGCCTCTCAATATCCGCTCGTAATGATCATGCCTCGAACTTTGCCGATTCCCACCCCGCAGCCCTACCTGCAACTCCAACAGGGCCACGTGAACTCTTCCCCCAGTTTGGAAAACGCCACAGTCTCTCTCTCAGTGGCTATAGTGCACCTGACGTCGATCCTTGTCTGACATCTCGTTTCGACAAGGTTGAATTGATTGGCACTGGTGAGTTTTCGCAAGTTTACAGGGTGACGGAGAGAGAATCGACGACGCCTTTCGGATCGCCCTTCTGCCCCGCGACAGCCCAGACTCCTCAATCCAACGGCAACTCTCGCCGGGAGCGAGTTTGGGCCGTCAAGAAGTCTAAACAGCCTTATTCGGGTGCCAAAGATCGCGCACGCAGAAACAATGAAGTCGAGGTCCTCAAGGCACTTGGTTCTTCTGATTATGTGATTTCGTTTGCGGACAGCTGGGAACACCAGAACCATCTCTATATCCAGACGGAGTTTTGTGAAGAAGGAAGCTTGGATGTGTTCCTGGCCCAGGTGGGATTGAAAGCGAGATTGGATGATTTCCGCATCTGGAAGATTCTACTTGAGCTATCATTGGTACGTTTGTTTCTTTCCCCCCCAAACTACCGAGCCTATCGTCGAGTCTAACTGGTACTCCCCCGTAGGGTCTCAAACATGTGCATGATTCAGGATTTATACATCTGGATCTGAAACCTGCCAACATATTGATCACTTTTGAAGGTGTCTTGAAGATTGCCGATTTTGGCATGGCGACTCGATGGCCAGCTGCCCCTGGAATAGAGGGTGAGGGCGATAGAGAATACATTGGCCCTGAGGTTCTGATGGGTCAATTTGATAAGCCAGCAGACATATTCTCGTTGGGTTTGATAATGTTTGAAACCGCCGGGAATGTGGAATTACCGGACAACGGTGTGTCATGGCAGAAGTTACGGAACGGCGACATGAGCGATGTTCCGAGTTTAACTTGGAGCAGCGAGACGAGTAATATACCTCGTGACGCTTCAGGAAATCCTTTGCCGACTACTTGGTCGTTCGATCAAATATGCGGCTCTGATGAAGAGAACCCACATGCTGACAAAACCTTTGGCGGCGTCGCTCGAAGCGGCGAACTCGCTGAACCTCCGAGCTTTATGGTAGATCCAAATCACGAACAGGCTCTGGATAAGCTTGTCCGATGGATGATATCCCCGAATCCTGCTGATCGACCCAAGATTGACGACGTGCTCGCATCGTTTGGTGTTCAATGGGCTGAGAAACGTCGTCGCGCGGGTGCTACCATTTACGAAGGGAACTGGGGTCCAGCTGACGAAGTACTCGCAGAGGACGCCGAAATGATTGATGTATAACATATGATACCAGTCATTCTTTTGTGACGATGTTGACGTATTTCCTTTGTCTATGTTTTTCAGGCCGCAGTCTGGCTTCTTGACGTTCTCTCCATTTTTCTTTCACAAGTATCTTACTACACCTGTGAGAGTCATCCTGCCCATCTTTCTCCCATTAATGTTCTTATTTCAACTCGCTACCTGGTCATTTCCGTTGCTTTTTCTTGTCTTTATGACGGATGGATTACTACTGGTATGCATGCCTCTCAAGGCCAAATTTCTACTTGTAATTTTAGGCGCTTTTCAGTTTTGCTCCTTTTGTGGATCGATCTTTGCTGCGCAGGGAAACAGATTATGACCACCACTCATACACTTAGGTAATTAGATAATTACAAACAATTGAGTACTAACTATGGTATATGAATTGACATCCCGTGTGGGAAAAGCTTACTTGAAGGGTGTCCTTCAATAGACACCCATTGCCCGAAAAAGTTGAAAGGTAACATTACATAATCAGCCCATCACCAGCGGCGAGAATCTTGGCATAAGGCAAGCTCATGGAAGAAAAGTTGCTGTGTAAACGCAGCGGAAATCCAATCCTAGCTTATAGCCGACGCATTTATTTTGCCCATATCAAGCAGTCGAGTGACTGAGGACATAATCCGAAGACCGTCAAACGCGGCACGAAACCGAGTGTTGTTGGCTGAGAATGGGTTGAGTGAGCTACACCCTAAGCATCTAACCTCAACAAACTGGACGCGAAGTGACGAGAATCTGCGATTTCCACTGCCGTACCTCTTATCTTCGTCACGTTCCTCAATCAACGCGCGCCTCATATGGGCCTCTTGAGACGAAGTTGTATCGCGCACACTGTTAACGAAGGTCGACCAAGTACGAACTCGTAGCCAGCAACGAACCAGCAAACGTCTGAACAAGCAGCAGCAGCGGCATGGATATACGAACCTATATCTCCGATTCCCTCCTTCGTCTTACCGGTGCGTCAGATGTGACTATTGTTGACTTTATTCTTGCCACTGCGAGCAGTGCAAGATCGGTCGATGCACTACAGAACACATTACAACCATTTCTTGATGGGGGAAGCGAAGAAGATGTGAAGAGATTTTGCAAGGAGGTTTGGGAGAGGGCTGGTGGGCGAAGTAGGGGAGATGGGGGAGAAGGGGCCCCAGTAAGTGGGAAGGATGCGAAGGCGACAGGGAAGCAGGTTGGTGTCGGTGCTGGCGTCGGCGCGAAGAAAAGGTATGCGCTCGTGGATATGGAGGAGGAAGTTCTTCCGGAGTTGACACCGATGTATGTGGAGAAGGAGAGGAGGAGGGATAGAAAAGAAGAAAAGGATAGGAAGGCCGAGGATGAGGGGAAGGGTGGTAGGAGTCGCTGGGAGGATGGTGACAGTGGAGAGAGGAGAGAGGAGAAGAGGAAGAGAGGGGAGGAGAGACACCGATCCAGAAAGATGAGGAAAATTGACGAGAGGGAATTGGAAGAAAGATGGAAAGACGAGGAGTATCCTGAAGAAGAGGAAGATGAGGTTATTGATCAGCAGGAACAAGAGGAACAGAAAGGTTTCCGTTCAGGGTCGCCCGATTCAACACAATCTTCGGAATTGGACGAGGAGACGAGACGGGAGAGAGAGAGAGAACGTGATAGAAGAGAACGTGACGAGTTCGCAAAACGTCTTGCCAAAAAGGATGAGGAGAAATCCAAGAAAATCGTCGAGGATCGGTCATCTGCAAAGACCGGTGACCTGGCACGCAGACGGGCATTGGCCGAAGATGCTACGGCTCGGGAGGCAGCGATGCCAGAATTGCGGCTCCGTTCAAGGCAGGAATATCTCAAGAAGCGTGAAGCTGAACGATTGGCTTTACTACGAAAGCAGGTTGCGGAAGAGACAGCTGAGCTACGAGAAAACCCGAACCTCACTCGCCGGGAGAAGGAGGAGTTTGCTAAGAACCGGGAAGTGCTTCGACTTGCAGAGGAGCGGATGCGAATTGATGATTATCGCGACGGTTATATGCTTCCTGAGGACTACATTACCGAAAAGGGCAAGATAGATCGCAAGCGCAAGGAAGAGGCATTGTACAAGCGGTATGTCGAACGTGACGAGCATGGCCAGGAGCGCTTCATTACTGAGCACGAAGAGTGGGAGAAAGAGCAAACGGCGAAAGCAAAAGCTCAAATTGTCAGGGCCGAATACGTGGACGAAGGAGATTATGAATATGTGTTTGACGATGCGCAAAAGATCAATTTTATCATGGATTCAAAGTTGGAAGGCGACCGGAAGCCGCTAACCAAGGAGCAACGCCTATTGCAACAGCAACTTGACGCAGCGGAGAAGAAGGCCAAGTCAATCGAAGAGACGAGAAAGAGCTTGCCTATCTATCAATTCAGGGATGAGCTGTTACAAGCTGTGGCTGATCACCAAATTCTCATCATCGTCGGAGAAACTGGTTCTGGGAAAACGACGCAAATCCCGCAATACCTCCATGAAGCAGGATATACAAAAGGTGGCATGAAGATCGGTTGCACACAGCCACGGCGAGTAGCGGCTATGAGCGTTGCGGCCCGTGTTGCTGAGGAAATGGGTGTCAAACTGGGAAACGAAGTTGGCTATGCAATCCGTTTCGAAGACCAGACCAGTGATAAAACCGTGTTGAAATATATGACGGACGGCATGTTATTGCGAGAGCTGCTCACAGAGCCTGATCTGGCGAGTTATTCGGCCCTCATGATTGATGAAGCACACGAAAGGACGGTGCCGACCGACATTGCGTGTGGCCTCTTAAAGGATATTGCGAAGGCAAGACCTGATCTTAAGTTGCTTATCTCTTCTGCGACCATTGATGCACAAAAGTTTCAGAAGTACTTTGACGATGCGCCCATCTTCAACATCCCTGGACGCAGATACCCGGTTGATATCCATTACACGTCTCAGCCAGAAGCGAACTATCTGGCTGCCGCTATCACCACAGTATTCCAGATTCATATCACCCAGGGCCCCGGTGATATTTTGGTGTTCCTAACAGGTCAAGAAGAGATAGAAGCAGCAGAACAGAATCTACAGGAGACAGCACGGAAATTAGGAGGCAAGATACCGGAAATGATAATAGCGCCCATATACGCGAACTTGCCATCAGAATTACAGACGAAGATTTTTGAGCCCACCCCTCCAGGGGCAAGGAAGGTTGTTCTCGCCACAAATATTGCTGAAACCAGTTTGACTATTGACGGTATCGTCTACGTGATTGACCCAGGGTTTGTGAAGGAAAATGTCTTCAACCCTCGTACTGGAATGGAGAGTCTAGTAGTTACACCCTGCTCTCGTGCATCTGCTGGTCAGAGAGCTGGTAGAGCAGGTCGTGTTGGCCCGGGCAAATGTTTCCGACTATACACAAAATGGGCATTTTACAATGAACTGGAGGAGAATACCACACCTGAAATTCAGCGGACGAACTTGAGCAGCGTCGTTCTGATGCTCAAATCTTTAGGAATTGACGACCTACTCAATTTCGACTTCATGGACCCGCCTCCCCCTGAAACTCTCATCCGCGCTCTTGAACAGCTTTACGCCCTCGGGGCGCTGAACGATCGAGGAGAGCTCACCAAAATGGGCCGTCAGATGGCGGAATTCCCCACGGACCCCATGCTGGCAAAATGTATACTTGCAGCAGACAAATACGGCTGTGTCGAGGAAATCCTCTCCATAATCGCTATGCTTGGGGAAGCCAGCGCGCTTTTCTACCGACCCAAAGATAAGAAGATTCACGCAGACAGCGCGAGGGCTCGATTTACTGTGAAAGATGGCGGCGACCATCTCACTCTGCTCAACATCTGGAATCAATGGGTGGATTCCGATTTCAGCTACGTCTGGGCGCGCGAAAACTTTCTGCAACAACGCAGTCTGACGCGCGCACGCGACGTTCGCGACCAACTGGCCAAACTCTGCGACCGTGTCGAAGTCACCATCAGTTCGGCGGGCGCAAATAATTTGGTCCCGATCCAGAAAGCCATCACAGCCGGTTTCTTCCCCAACGCAGCCCGTCTACAACGCGGCGGAGATTCCTACCGGACGGTGAAGACGGGGCAGACGGTGTATCTACACCCCTCAAGCACGCTGTTCGACGTGAACCCTAAGTGGGTGATATACTACGAGCTGGTGCTGACCAGCAAGGAGTATATGCGTAGCAATATGCCGCTACAGCCAGAGTGGCTGGTAGAGGTTGCGCCGCATTATCATAAGAAGAAGGACCTGGAGACCTTGGGCTTGGATAAGAAGGTGCCCAAGGGTAAGGGGGCGGCGGGAGAAAAGAGCAAGATGTAATGATAACATATTGATTGGTCTACCTCATCATTTACTATTTATGGGGCGTGCCTCTGTATTGCGGGTGTAGCTTCGCTGTTTCCTGGGTCGCCACGAGTCGAGCGAGCGTGTATCGGCTCCGTATATAGGATCTTGAAGGGTGATTATGGCGTGTATCTCTTGTGGAGATGTCTTCCGGCAGCCAATCAGAACACAGAGAATGCCGCTGACCTTGCCAAGGACACGTGACTTCCCCGGCTTTCTTCCTGATTCTGACTTTAGCCTCGGCTCATGCCGAACAAACACAGTCGGGCCCGAGTATCGAGGACCTCCAGCATAAAAGACCCCTTCCTCAACGCTCAACCTGGCCTCATCTTGTTCATCCTCGCAGTCATCAGCAGCATCCTGAGTCAACTATCGAGGCCCTGCAGCGAAATACCAAATCCGAGGCGCAAAAACAAAATCTATTCCATCCACTCGCAATCATGTCCAAGACCTTCACTCCGGCCGAAGTTGCCAACCACAAGACCCCCGAGGCGGGTCTCTACATCATCATCGACAACGCCGTCTACGATGTCACCAAGTTCGTCGATGAGCACCCCGGTGGCGCAAAGATCCTGAAGCGCGTTGCTGGCAAGGACGCCTCCAAACAGTTCTGGAAGGTACTACCAATCCCCCAACTCCTGACTTGGCTGGAATTGCTGGAGATATGCTGACTCTCACTGTGCTCTGTGACTAGTACCACAACGCCAATGTGCTCAAGAAGTACGGCCCCAAGCTCAAGGTCGGAGACGTCAAGGACGCTGCCAAGCTATAAATCACTCTCCTGTTGATGCTGTCTGTATGAATAGACGAGGGAGCAATGGGGATCAGGAGGAGACGGCACTGGAGTTGGGACGAAAAGGTATCTATTGTCCGTTTGGTGTGGCATGGATGCTAGAGAATCGGCGCAACCTGAACTCCCCCGATCAGATATATACATATGCATATTGAATACCATATATGCGCCTTTAATTAGATGATACCATTTGGAAAACAGAACGAGAGAATGGAAACCGGGCTTCTCTCTTCCTCGCCTGCATTTTTCGTCTATCTACGTGTTAGCACCCATCCCTGATTTCCAAGTGCATCATGAGCTCCCTCTGTCCTTTGACATCCGTGTCTGTACCCAGTTGTATATACTAGAAAGAAATGCATTGTACTGTTCACTCTTTTCTGATTATCGCTTCAGAGATTATATGGCCGGCTTGAATGTGTTCGATTTGTCACAATTGGAATTTGCAGACTACGAAGCGAGACGGGTCTCTTTCCCATGATCTTGTTCTTTGACTTGTTTTCCTTGACCGGAGCTGTAAGCCCTTCCTTGACAACAGAGCTCCTGACAGCCAACAGGATCATCTTTGTTCCGGCCTCCTGAACATCTTCCCTACATCATCCAAAAATGCCACATGCAGATAGAACATGCTTCTATCCCCTTCCTAGTAGTTTTCCGGCCTGCATTGCTCACCATGAAGCCATGGCACTCGATATTGATACTTGCCACTTCCAGATTTGGCCATCTCTCAGCTGCAAGATTTCATTTTTCTCCACGGAGGTTTTCGACCCAGTGCCCCGGTCCTCCAAAGTAGGGAGAACTTTGTCGTTGCTTCGAAATTGAGGAGAGGCAGTTCTGCAGTCTTGATATGGGGAAAGTCAAGGGTAGTCTCGTTAGGGTTGCCGAGGACGGATAGGCGCCGACTGAGGCGTGTTGGTACGGCGAAAGGAAAGCATGAGATGTTCAAAGAAGAGGTATTGTCAGTCACAGAGACAAAAATTGATGAATAATATGATCGAAAGACATTGGCCGTTTGCGGATCGAGAGGAGGATAAAGACTGAGGGCCGGGTTGGACCGTCAGAGGTTACTTGACAGAGTTTTCCCTTCTGCCCTCAATATTTGGGCACTCTGCAATCCCTACCCTGAACGGCCAGGGACGACCTGCCAGCTTAGTCGTGCAGCTACAGCAACGGGTTAATGGAAAGGGACGCAAGTCGTCAACGCCGGAACGGAGCTGCAGGGAGCTGGGTGGTACATATGGGAAGGCAATCCTGATGCGGTGCAAGCGACGGTCGTCTTCAGCGGAAGATCTGCAGGGGGTCGAGATCAACTGGATGTCACTACTATAGCGCGATAGCCATGCTTCTGTGCAGCCTAACACTAAAGCACATACTTATACCAACGCGATTGAGACAGTGGCCATTAGCACATGAGTACACGATAGATGGTACTGTCGAGGGAAGCATTGGTGCTTTGATTATGCCGGATCTTATAAGGGGTTGAACAAAGGGAAAACGTTGGTGAAACCGAAACAGAAGATGATAGAGGGATGCGCGAATGGAAGCAATTAGCTGATTGGGACGAGATCTTGAAGATGGAGGCAGGGCGTATCGAGTCATGCATGTCATTGAGTACCGAGCACGTTTATGCCTATCTCGAGATACCCAACAGTCGGACAACCATGAATTAGTTTGAAATGAAGAACCGGAGTTCCGAGTTGTGTCATTCAGGTCGAGAGACAAGATGCTGGATATTTTAACTCGAAATTCTCATCTTTCTGCCGAAGATAATAGCGCTCTCCACGGCAGCAACATGATCTGATAATGATGTCATCCGCAAGAAAAATCATTCTGATCACAGGTCAGTGACCAACCGGTGCAATACATCCCAATCATACCGGTATGAAACCAACATTTCTGTGACAGGAGCCAATTCAGGTATCGGATACGATACAAGCTACGCGCTCGCAGCCGCATCGCCAGACAACCATGTCATCCTAGGCTGCCGCAACCTCACAAAGGGCGCCAAAGCCCTGGCAGAACTCCAAGCCCGCAAGCCGGCTGGCACACTCAGCCTTGTCGAGCTGGACGTCACCAACGACGATACGATAAAAGTTGCTGTAGAGAAGATAGCAGTCGAGTTTGGCGTGCTGGACGTTCTTGTCAACAATGCCGGAATCTTTATCGTGGAGCCCAGAGACCGGCGCTCTGAGATCCTAGATACTCTCAACACCAACGCCGTCAGCGCTCTCGTTCTGACTGAAGCTCTTCTACCGTTGTTAATGAGGTCCAAAGACCCCCGCATCATCAATGTGTCGTCCAGGCTGGGCTCCATCACGGGCCGCTTAGACCCAAACTTCGACTCGTACGACCTTCCTGTGGAAGCATACCGGCTGGCCAAGGCTTCACTGAACATGGCAACTGCGTGTATGTCCGCCATGTATCGAAGCTGGGGTTGTAAGGTATGGTCGTACTGCCCGGGATTCGTGGTTACGAACCTGTCTGGGGAGACAGATCGGCAGAGGAGGATCGATATGGGTGCCGAAAGCGCTGAGACTAGTGCCGTGGGTATCCTTGAGATTGTGGAGGGAAAGAGAGACGAGGAGGTAGGGTTGTTTATCTCCAAGAGGGGACAGAGGTTTGATTGGTAAGACCTAAGATGGTCTTATGTCGAAGGATATTAAAATCCTCGTGTTGATCTCTAGGCCTGCGCGCCATCCAAGTGCTCCAAGGCCATATGGACGTTACATTCTCTCGGCACGAGATACAGTCGTCACTGATCATGAACCGCTTCAGAAACACAGATCTTCTTCAAGTACTGTTACAAAAACACATAATGACCTTTTGCGAAGGGGCACATCCTGCCTATCCGTCAAAGACATCCTAACCATCAACAATTCACGCAGCATTGAAGCTAACATGGGGATGGTCCCTGTTCACCGATATTGTCAGTCAGGCTACAGATAATAGTAGATAGGCATGAGTGGCAAAGGAGATGAATACGTACCAATGATTGTTGGTGACATCGCCCCGATCCTCCATCTGGCGCCACTGTTCCCAGGGCTTGGGGTCCCCGTCTCTGCTTGGGTTCCAGATCTTCTGGCCCCAAATGATGTACATGACATTGAAGCGCTTGTAGTTGTCCATGACATACTCAGCGAGCTCCTGACCCTTGGGGTTATAAGGCTGCACGACAGCCAACTTTAGCCGTCTGACGACACAGGACAAAAAAGAGGAGAGGGCAGGAGTAAATAATTATACGTACACCAACCATGAAATCCAGCGCCAACCCCTTTCCATGCTCACCGGGCTTATTAGCATAGCACCACACGACGTGCGCAATGTTTGGCTTCTCCTTGAGGATGGTCTTGCCAGCTTCGACGACATGAGGCTGGCAGTTGTTCTCGGGGATCTCTGGGTTCGGCGGAGCGGTACAGCATTGCACATCTGCCGGGTCATTCGGGCAGAAGTTGGGAGTCGAGACCTTGCCCTGCTCCGCGCATTCCGCGGTTGGAAGGCATTCACCGTCCTGGTAGTAGACGGTGCAGGGGCCGGCGGAAGCGAGGCCGGCGGCTAGAGGGACGAGGAAGGAGGAAACACGCATATTGGAATGTTTTTCCCCGTCTTTTCAGGTGGTTTTCGCCGGGGGGGTGGTTAGAGAATTGGAAAGACAATCTTTGTGTTGTTCTGCTCTCGGAGAGGGGGGAGAGAGAGAGAGAGAGAGAAAGCGACATTGCCGGTTATATAAGTAAGCCCAAGAGTCAGGATGCGCATGGAGGAGTAAGATGCAACGGCGAAGTTTCCCAAGAATGTCCGTCTCCAATCTCCTTCACCTCACCGGCCACGAGCGGGAAATGTAACCTGAGGACGGCCTTTTCCGTCTTTCATGATGCAGAAAAAGGGTCCAAGGTTCTCTTCAGCGAAGGCGGACGGCAAGATCTGCGGGCGGATCTTCGCCCTTGGCATCCCCGCCATGTGTCCCTGTTGCCTTGGCCGCACCGCAGATTTGAAGAGAACTGCGCTGATCGTCAATGGGGGTTGTTTCGAGGGGTGAAGGAGGGGGCCGTCCGATCGTGTCCGGGAGCGGCATTCCTCGTTGAGTTACATCGACGTCACAGATTAATACCCAGGATCAAATCACATGAGCTGCTAAGGGAAAAAAAAGACAAGGCGCATGGAAAAGCGCAGATGAGTCCAGCTCCTGGAGCTAGGCGATACAACCTGAGATGAAGATTTGACAATGGCAGATTGACTGACTGCACATGATTGACTGTTAATGGTTAGTCGCGTCGGATAAAAGATGATCCTTTCCACAGGGGCAGACGCGTCGTTGCATCGTGTTCAAGTTCGATGGTTTAAGTACCTTTGTGATTTCGAGTCATCTTGGAGATCTGATTAATGTCTCTGATCCTGCTTGAGAGATGGGTTAAATTGTGATAAAACCATCCTATGGTTAAAGCACCTCTGCTGGCACTCAAGGCAGGTCTCGTGGCGACTGAAAAGTGCTTTAGCCATGTGGTCGGAGAGTGAGTGACTGCAAACATCAGATAGGAGGGAGGAGGACGCTGATCTTCTAGCAAGTGTGACAACTGCTTGAGCATAGTACGAGTATTATCACGTCTCTGTCGCTGGAGGCCGACCGTTGGCCTTGACATCAAAGCCTGGAAGAGAAACCGGTTTGTTGGATTGCATCAGGACTCAAAAGTGTCCGTTAGCTGTCATTTCAATTGGGATTTTATCAGAAATCTGGCGTAAGGCTGAGGCAATTGAGAGGGGTTGGTGATGTATGTATTTTCTATAACCTTCCACCGTGGAATCTCGTGTACCAAGGTGGTCGGAGTCCTATTTCGGACTCACTTCTGCATTGCTGGATTCCGACACGATCTCAGGATCAACAAGGCTGCGCGACCGCCCCCAGCACTGATGATCGTGACTCACACAAGGCGAAGCATGCAGACAAGTAGTACTACTATATACGTCTCAAGGATCTCTACAAAGATCAGGGTTGCTCCTCGATCATGATCTCTTGTGTTTGCTCAATCAGGACTATTGATCACCTCATGACGAGCAGGCAGAGCCAATACTGCGCTTCCACGCTCGACCCATAAAGCTTCGCGACACAAGGAAAGAAAAAAAAACTAACTTAGGAGGAATTGAAAAGAAAGACGAAGAATAGAAGAAAGAAAAAATGCCAACCCCGCCTTACCGCTCCATCCGCGCTCTCTACACCCCAACCACGGTAACCGTCTACCAAGCGTACTCACCCGCCATTGCTTCCGCCGCGCTCGACGCCCAGACCTTCGTCCCGCCCTTCAAGCGTGGCCGAGCAACATGGATCAAGCCGTCGTTCACCTGGATGGCGTATCGCTCCGGCTATGCGCGCAAGGAGAACCAGGAGCGGATCCTCGCCGTCGAGATCTCGCGCGCGGGCTTCGAGTGGGCCCTGAGACACGCGGTGTTGTCACACTGGGATAAGACCGTGTATGCCACCGAGGAGGAGTGGACGCGCAGAAAGGAGGAGGCGTGTGTGCGGGTACAGTGGGATCCGGAGCGGGACGTGGACATCAACGTCGAGTACAGGTGGAGGAGCTTGCAGGTCGGATTGATGGGGATTGCCGTGGACAAGTACGTCGAAGAGTGGATTGTGAGTATCACGGATGTGACCGATGTTATGGTGCGGATTGGAGAGCTGGTGGACAAGGGAGAGGTGGACGAGGCGAGGGCGCTGCTGCCAGAGGAAAAGGTGTACGTGCTTCCGGATGAAATAGCTAGGAGTATCGGGATGACAATGCCGCAAGCAGCGGTTGAGGAGACCGACGGAGACGAGGAGAAGAGAGAATGATATCAAGAACGAAGAGGGGGGAAAAAAAGAATGTATGCATTCCATGCGGCAACCACCAGTTCCACCACGGTACATGAACACATGAAACAGCCAGGATCATGTTTGGATAAATGATTGGCCTAAAGCTTACAGATAGGAAACAAGATAGCGGCACAAAAATGGGTACATGAAAGTAGCGTGTGCTTAAGCAACAGCCAGAATGAAAAAGCAAACGGGGCGAAGAAATTCAAACATTACCATTACAGCTTCCAGGCATCCAGGTGAAAAGTAAAGGAGAAATAAGTGTCCAAAAGAATACAAGAGGTGAAATGACAAGCGTATTAACGTAATTGTACAGTAGGATAGGTGGTGGCGGTCCCGCTAGGAACTTTGATTTAGCCCCCAATTGTCATGAAGGGAGCATGAAAGGACGGTGGGTAAGGAAAGGAAGGATGAGGCCGTGTGATAAAAGTTAAGGGATGGAGAGAATTCACGGGAAATTTGAAAGCATTTCATAGATTCCACTGCTTGGAAAGCTGAGATTGTCAGTAGTCACGAGCGTTAAGTCACCACCACATATCCGTTAAAATCCCCGAAACGGATCATCCAGGTGGAAGAAAGCGTCACCTCCATCCTCCGACAATGGATAATCTGTCTCTGGACTCTGATGCCAGTGACCAGGCTCCCGTTTTCTCCGTCCATTATGTCTCGTGCGCTGCGCCCCGCTGCGATACCGGGAAATATCTGACGCGTTGACGAACGCCTCCATGCGGACTGTTCCCACCGCGTCGAAAAAGTTAGGACGCGCGCCACCATTGCGGGACGGCCCGCTTGCTTCCGATGTGCGGTGACTGAAGCTGCTTTGCCCGCTTTGGATACCTGGTGGGTAGACGGTGGAGGTAGGGGAGTACAGGTCTGACGATCCCGCCGTGGTGGTGCTCTGTGCGGTCACGTAATTGGAGAAGCTGCGGAAGGCGCTGGGACGCGGAGCAGTGTTGCTTCGTTTGCGGGTGTGAGAGGAGAAACGGGGGATGGTGGGCGGGTCGGCCGCATCGTCGGATCCGGGATCGTTTGCGTCTCCGGGGACTTCGGGGACAGCTGGAGTCTGTGCTATAAAGGGTGCCTTCCAGCGGCTTTTGCCCTTTGCGACTTTGATGGAGTCACGGATAGGGTTACGTCTCAATGCCGGAGGGGGTGGGCGTTGTCTGTACTCTTCCTGGGGAGCAGGAGGCAGCGCAGCCAACTCGTTCATATTCATGGATGAATGACTCAGGAAAGAGAGGGCCGTTAGCCAGACATAGTGACGCTCCAAGCTCAAGGCAGTGAACTTCAATGCTCGTTGCGGAGTTAGAATGAGAATCGACCGATTGAATTGGCTTTGCGGGCTTGCGCCCTTTGGCAGGGGGCTCTCGTCTTTGACATCCAGGACGGATTGGATCACCACTGTCAGTCTCTGTTCGTTAGCCTTGTTTACAATTCTGGAGTATAATAAGCAAGAAAGATAGTGCCTACGTTTTCGCCCAACTTTACCCAGCAGCGCAGTGCCAGACGTCGGCTGCTTGCTGCTCCACATGATAGAGCGTTCATAGGGGGCGATCCAGACCCATCTCTTGTGACGGCTTCCATTCCCGCTGATGTTCGCAGATACTTCCTCAGTCTTTCCCATTTCCCACTGCTCGCGAGAATTATCGGGCACTCCAAACGATCTTCGTCTTCGAGCATACTTCCACATCCACTCACCAACCATGGTTTGTGCGATGGCATCCACGACACTTGTTTGCTGGAAAGTTGTCGCCAAAGTTTCGTCACGTTGATGATAATTCTCTTTAATTGGAGTCTCGCGAGCTCGTGGCTGCCTTCCGGTACGTTTTCTCCGAGGAGCGGTGATATCGTCATGTGGCAATGGCGGTGGCAGAGCAGGGCTATCGGGAGCAGCAGAGGATGTCGAGACTGTATGAGTCGAATCGCTGGGCTGGCGCCTGGCCCGTTTCGTCCTAGCAACTACATCCGACCTCACTTTGCGCAGCGCTGACTCGTCTGGCGAATTCAGTCCATCCTGGTATCCAACGGGACTCTGAGCTCCGTCACTTGCACTAGTTGGAATGTTACGAGAACTGAATCGCAAGGGAATTGGGAACGGTGGATATGGTTCATTGGTAGTTGAGCTTCCGAAGCTAGGCGCGCTCGGACTACGTGGTCTAACCGACTGGGCATGAGCCACGGTGGAGCTCGATATTATGGCTGTGCGACGGATATCGGCGTCCTTGAGTTTGGGCCGTCTAGCATTGGACTTTGCACGAGCAGCAGACCGTCGCAGCTTGCTGCCATATGGTTTCTGGGGCTCCGCAACGACCGATCCCGACTTAGGCGAATGATCTTCCTCTCGCTTGGGCTCATCTAGTATCGTGTCTGGAGCAGGTTTCGAAACCAGTCGACCCGATCTAAGCGTATAATGAACCATTGGTTGATTCATAATCTTTTCCTCGTCACTGAACAGGTCTTCAGCGGCCAACTTAACAGCAGTGGGAGACCGTCGTCGTCCCTCGTCACTAGACGACGACTCATCGAAGCCCGCGAATAGACTGCTGGACCTAAACGGGCGCCTGATGTCTAAACTTTCGTCCTCCGCCAGAGGGCCATTGTCGTTATTACCGGGATAAGCCTGGATTGTTTCTGGTTTTTCGCCTTTTTCCTTTTTCTCCGAGGGAGGTTCAACTACGGGGGGTAGCCGGAGTCTCCTCTTTGCTGACTTTGGCGGTGGCGGAAAGTACGGCACGATGGGGAGATCTACTTCGGTGGCAGGGGGGTGATCTTGAATGGCTGATGGGAGAAGGCTGGCCGGGAGTTTCATTTGTCGCTTGTCGATACGGATCTCTTTTGTCTGAACACCCGTCGACCGGACGTTGGATTCAAGTGTCTTGTCCGTTTGGCATGAGATACTCTTTGTGTGAGGCGGAAGAACAACACTTGTTCTGGGAGATGGAGGGTTCGATTCTGGGGGATGTATGGCTATTGTAGGTATCGGCATTGGTCGTTCATGAGCTTCGTCTGTTTGGGTGGATGAGGAAGCTGTCTGCACTGTTATTGCCTTTGTTTCTACAGACATCGGTGGGACTTTCTGTTTGGTGGCAGTAGGGCCGGATTCGTCCATTGTTTGGGACGAGCTGGATATCACATCGATCGAGTCTGTATTTGTTCCTATGTCGGCTGTCTGGACAGCTTTCTTGTTGTCGTCGCCGGCTTCTGCCGCCATCGTGGATGCATCAACAAAGGTTTTGCTCTCCTGGGCAACAAGGGGAAATGGGGGCGGTGTATATTGACAGCCAGCGTCCTGATATTCAAATCGATGTGGCTTTGGTCCATCCATTGCTTGTGCGTTGTTTTCCGCAACCTCACTGTCGCGCAAACCTTTGAGCATATCAGAACCGTTCTGCTGTTCAATGGTGTCAAAAGATAGTCCAAGGATCTTTCGTGCTTTCATTCCTATCGTGAGCGATTGAGTTGACAACGGCCTCTCCCTTGAAACGGTTGCCCGTGAATCAGGGCGCCCATAATAATCGTCATCATCGGCATAATCGTCTTCCTCCTCTTCGTCAAATGCCAATTCATCGGCCAGACTCACTCCTTGAGTTTTGGGAACTTGGCCGTTGGGCACACTCATGACTGAGAAACGACTGCTGTGGTAGTGTAAGCTAGTATCCTGGGGACTGTTTGTTATACTGTCCCTTCTCCTTGAAAGCACGCTGGCAGGACGCTTTGGGGTTTCATTTATGTTGGATGCATCATTGGCATTGTCCGTATCATCATCAGCTGCCTTGCTGTTGGCTTCCTGTGCAGCCATCACCTCATTGAGAACAATCTTGAGCCGCCCTTCAACAACATGCACTTTGCGCTCCAAGTTCCTCCGCTCCTCGTCCCATTTTGATCTATCATCATCCCATTGTGCTTGTATCTTTGATGTCTCCTCTTCTTGCATGCGAAGTTTCTTCTGAGATTGCTCCAGCCTTTTCCGGATGTCAGAGACGGTATCCAGCGCTTCGTCACGCTCCTTGGCCAATTCGGTTACCGCAGAAAGGGAGCCACCTTCCAGGACTTGCAGTTGACGTTTCAGCGACCGGTTTTCCTTGACTGTTTGTGACAGCGTTTCCCGGAGTCCTTCTGACTCTGATTTGGCATGATCCAGGTTGATTTCGAGCGCCTCTATTTCTTTGACCTTGCTTTCGACGTCGCGTCGCAATGACAAGATCTCAGATACGAGGGAAGCGTGCAAGGTCGGGGTAAACCGCCGAGGGTCGAGAAGAGATATTGGGTCGTTGTTGTTGACTTCTAACATGTTCCCTCGCACGTCAACGTCTAGTTGTTCAGGGGAAATCGGCGACGAGGACCGTGACGGAGTCGGAGACGAGGATCTCTGGTGCAGTGACGACCGCGACATGGAATCGGTAGGAGTCCTATAGGGGGTGCTGGTTGGGGATGGCAGGGCTTGGGATCGATAAGCCTGGTCATTGTCACAGTTGACATCCATGTTTGGCGCGAAACGGTATCGATTTGGACAGCTACGGATCGTCCAGTCACCCTCAATGGATACTGGAGGCGGTCATTAGTCTGGTCAGGTCTCAAATCTGCTGCCCAGTGGAGGACGACTGGGCGCACGAGAGGGGCGTTATAACAGAAAGGAAAGAGCGTTTAGAAGCGGGTGATGCTTTTTCTTTCTTCGCAAGCCGCAGAGACTGTCTTCAACTAGAAATTATCTGGATATTGCGCTGACGTTAACACGCGCTGCGAGCGTGTGTGTTAAAATGTCACGTCCACAACACGTACATTTCCACGACTCGATAGCAAGAGCGTTTTGGGATGAACAGACATTCGATTAAATTCGAGAATGACGGAATCAAAACGTCAACCCGTTGAAACCGGTTCCGGGAGGGAGGGTATTAGAAACGATTGGACGAATGCGGCTGCGGGTGACGAAAGATGGGAGTCCTAGACGAATGGACGAATGTACTACTCAGTTACCCCGAAGTTTTAAAGAGCCAATGTGCTTTCCATTGCGTTGTTCAATTTCCCAGCATTGGACGGAACGGAGGAGGAAGGATTGTGATTAGGGCTGTCCATTGTCGTATGCGACATGCCACTCCTGGGAGACAGCTGGTTATGGGAGAGCATGGTACACAGGGGGAGCTTACACCGGAGGAAAGGGTACCGTCTACCACTTTCGGGCAAGGTCGTAGAAGAAGAAGAGAATTATGGACTTAGTAGCAGAAGCAGTTCAAAAGCAGTTGCACAACCCAAGCAAGCAGGTCGTGGCCTTCGCCATCACGAAGTGGGACGTTTGGTTGATTTCAGGATCAAGCTCGCAACCCCAGGAGAGATCAAGAGATCATCACAGAGAGAGGGGGGGTTGTGCCAGCAGCCGCACCAGAACCCGAACAGACGAGCCAGATGGGCCAGGCCCAGCCTGGGGATCGCGAGAGATGCTCCGTTCTGGCAGCCCATCCACCCACTAAGCTCCCCTAGTGGCCTTGGGTGGATGGGGGAGGACAGAACGCACGATGTGATTTCACATTCTGAGAACTGCCACTCCATCCTACTACTGGTGGTATGTACTCCGTATCAATACTTACGCTGTATCCTCCGTACAGACATGCCCCTTTTGGCTGCTGGGTGGGCGGGCCGAGCGGCGGATCAGGGGCACCAATTACGCTTTGGACTGTACACATGCTGCCACAGTAGTAGTTATATTTTCAACGTTAACTGTGGAAGATTTTTTTTTTTTTTGAGAGAGCTATTCCTCTCTCCGTGTCAGCTTGACCCAACCTTTCCACCAGAGGATGGTATTCCGCTGCGTTCTTGGTCGTCGAGTTTGGATTGCAATTCCCTCCTTTCATCAGTTGTGTTCGCTGAACCTTTTACCACTAGGATGCCGAGAGCTTGGTTAGACTATCGCCGGAGTCTCTTGGCGATTCACAGACTCGCTGGTTCATGTGTCTCCTTGACAGTAAGTCCAAATACTGGCTTGGAGGTTCAGGCAGCCTCAGGGAGAACAGTCGCGAGTCGAGAAGCCGTGGTTCTACAGATAGTCGTTGGAAGCGAAGCACAGACTGGTCTGTGACTTGTCAAATCCGGCCTTGACTTTCGAGACTACCTGGTCTGAACCAAACTTGGCGTGTTTGAGATTGAAGTCGTTATCAGAAATGCCTGTCGATATCACCACATCGCGGAAAGGAAGCCCGTTTTTGGTAAAACACTGGCAATGGATTGGGATATTTCGAAAAAGAGACGGGGCCAACCTGGAACGTGGGCTTCACCTCAAATTTTTGGAATTAGACACCCGCAGATCTTTCTCCGAGACACTGGAGATCCTCGAAATGCTCCTCCTTTTCCCCCCACGCGCAAGCATTTGGGTCTTGGACGAAATTTTTCTCCGATCAACCGCACTTTTCTGCCCCTCAACGGAGGAAAAAATGGAGCTCGTAAAATCTACGAGAGTTCGTGCTTGAAACTACTTCAAATGCAGGAAGGCTAGTTCTGCGCCTCTCAAAGCTTCTACCCGGCCTCAACCTTCCGGGAGGCCCGCTGGGCCCAACTTGTCCAATGCCAACATGCGCATTACGGCAGCGGGAGATGAGATGTGCGTCAAAGCTGCCTTTTTGGAGCAAAGACAGAGAAATAGCCTTGTGGCCCCCTGATGGGTCCAAGCGATGCTCATCATTTCCGGATCCAGACTTTGCGTCGATGTGGTATTGTGTAATCTCATTACCAGTATCGTACATGGCCATTACAGTACCCCTACAGGTCCGCCCCTGAGAGACAACAAACTGTGTTCGACTGGCCCTTGGGATGTCAAACGGTTTCTGGCCTCAGCCAAAGAGACGTATTAGAGAAGATGATAGATGACTCCAAAGCAGTATCAGACAACGTCTTTGGCTTCAGGCCTCGAATGTCCTACCAGATACCTTCTGAGGTCGCTGTCCGTTCAGGAACTGCCATCCTTCACATGGCGCCCCTGTCTGTCCTACCTTGGTTCTCTCCCGAGTCCCGAGCCATCTTCCACGGTCGCACACAACCGCCCGAACCAAACCATGGATCAGGAAAGTCAGAGTCAAAACGACAGATAATATAACCTTTTCTGCCAATGCCGTACGACCCCCGGGTTGTTCCTCGACCGTTACGGTTAGGCGGAAGTCAACACGCAAAGTGCAAGCCACGATATTCCTGGATTGCGCCTGGCATATGAATCCACAACCAAATCTGGGTCGTGCCCTTTTAACCTCTCTAAGCTTTTAAATCTTTCAAGAGACGCGTGGTCCCGTCTGGTTGCATTTTGCGAATTGCGCGGTCCGGCCGGCGCTGTGCTTGTGTGACCTGCGCTCAACGGTCATGCGTCGTGTCAATTGATGGAGAGACGCTGAGAGCATGGCTCGCGTCATGGCATACATTTACTCCCCAAGATTTATCAAGGGGGCTCCCGCACCCCAAAAAACGACGTGACATTTTGGTACTAACCTGAAACACTGGGCTGATGACCGACTGGCGCGATGGCATGGGTCTTCAAGACGCCTCCAGTCATATCAGGAGGTTCGATTAGTACTACTAAGTATCTCATGGATTTCACTGGACGAAGTTTTAAGGCTTTTTTTTTTTCATGGGAACAACCTGCTGGTATTGAAGTTGTCCATCATCAATTGTGCGAAGAAAGATCTAGTTAGACGCCCGCTGTCTGCGTTGAGGGATCTCCCTCGGCAAAGGTTGAAGTATGGCGTCATTGTGGTGGTCAACATTAACCGACCCGGTTGTCAGTCACCAGCATCAAGCCACGATCTTCCTTCTGTGTACTCACTCCTTACTGATTTAATGACCGATGAACACGGCTCTTTGAGGCGCTAATCGCGATTAAGACAAAAATGTCTCTTCACAACCCCCCCAAGGCCCTCTTGTTCGACGTCTTTGGAACCGTTGTCGACTGGCGATCCACCATCACCACGGCCCTCACCACCGCATGCCGCAACGCCCTTCGCGCAAACTCACCGAGTATCCCGATCAGAGTGCAGCAGGCAGCGCGAGAAGTCGACTGGCATGCCTTTGCTCAACAATGGCGGAATTCCTATATTGCGTTCACCCGCGGGTTTGACCCATCCAGCCCCTCATTCACGACCGTCGATGAGCATCACTACGATTCGCTGAAATCGCTGCTCGCAAAGTACAATCTCGACGGGCTGTTTTCAGAATCGGAGATCAAGTCCCTCTCGCTAAAATGGCACTTCCTCGACCCTTGGAAGGATAGTCCTCGCGGCCTCGAGGAGTTGAACAAGACTTTTATCACGGCAACGTTGTCGAACGGCAACACAGCCCTGCTCGAAGATCTCGCGCAATACGCTTCTCTGTCATTTAATCACGTCTTCAGCGCAGAGCAGTTCAAAGCCTACAAACCCTCACCCCTGGTATACAACGGTGCCGCCGCAAAACTGGGCCTACAGACGAATGAGTGTGCGCTGGTCGCAGCGCACCTGGGAGACCTCAGGGCCGCCAAACGCTGCGGATATCAGACTATATACGTTGCGCGGCCGCAGGAGGAGGCGTATAGCCCGGAAGATGTGCTCAAGGCGAAAGCGGACGGATGGGTAGATATGTGGATTGACGAGGGACAAGATGGGCTTTTGGAGGTAGCAAAGAGATTTGCGACAAGTTCTAGACTCTAATACTTTTTCTACACGTTCGTTGGGAAGGAAGGAAACACGAGTAAGCCGTGTACTCACATCTCAGAATGGAACGGGCTGCTGATTCGTATTTTTTTGCATGGTCTGCTTGGATCGTGTGCGCTCGCTCTCTTCGATTGACCGCCTTTTGAAATTATCCCTCTGGACGGAATCAAAAGAGAAGAGCAACCAAAATCTGCAATTGAAAGCACCCCGGCACATTTCAGGGTCCAAGGAAAGCCGACGCATGGCTTAATTCTCATTTCATCCTGACGGAGTCCCTGCATAATCCGCCCGAAACTTACCCCAATTCACCCGTCGCTTGCAGTGTTGCTTTCGCAAGCAGTTTTCTCACATTGTGCAATTTAGCCGCGAGCTGGGACGAAAACTGATGCGGACTTCCCCGCATCTTCAGGCAAAATTTAGCCTACCCTGTTGCCGATCATCGGTCCGTCTTCCGCTTATGAGATTGCCGATGTGACGATGCTTCTCTCGTTCAAGCTTCTTCATTCCCGCACTGCCTAACATGTTTCACCCATGCTCGTTCTTTTGTCCGTTACTTTCTGTATAAACCGCCTCTTTATCCGGCTGATGAAGATGAATTGGCATTCGTTCATTCATTCCGCTCCTCGGACGAAAGGAAGCTGCATAGTAAATAGTGCTCTCACAGTCTCAGAACAGCAGGACTTCCTCAAGATATTTAAATAGGCGAAGAGATTCTTCCTCCCGTTGAAGATGGAGTCCTTGTCACAACCCAGTCCCGACTCCTATCTAGTACATTCTAAGACGAAAAAAAAAAAAGAATAAAATATAGGAAAAGAGTTTCCACGCAATTGAAGCCACAAAAATATATATAGTTCTTTGTTACTGCATCGAAAAGAAACCTGATTGAAGAATTATGCGGTCCACTCTCTTCTACCCTCTTCTTCTGCCTCTCCTGCCTCTCGCCTCCAGCATGGCCATTGAGCCTCGTCAGGGAGCCGCGGTGATTACCTCCTGCTCGCGCCCAGGGGTCATGGCCCTCACCTTCGACGACGGGCCCTACCAGTACCAGGGCGCGCTTCTCGACCAACTGGCGGCCGCGGGGGCCAAAGCCACCTTCTTCGTCACTGGCACGCTGTACAACTGCATCTACTCGGGGGCCGCGACGCTGCAGCGCGCGTACAACGAGGGCCACCAGATCGCGTCACACACGTGGACGCACGCCAACCTCCAGGACCTCGACGACAACGGCATCCGCACCGAGATGGCGCGGGTGGAGGACGCGCTGGCCAACATCCTCGGCGTCAAGCCGCGGTACATGCGGCCGCCGTACGGCGCGACGGGCGGGAACGTGATGAACGTGCTGTCGCAGATGGGATACAAGGTCGTGACGTGGGACGTGGACTCGGGCGACTGGAATAACACTCCGGTATGGCAGAGCCAGCAGGTGATCCAGAATGCTGGGACGAGCGGGAATGGACATATCATCCTGATGCACGAGCCAATCCAGTCGACGGTCTACGAGCTCGTGCCGTGGTTGCTGGACTATGCGCGCCAGAACGGGCTCGAGCTGGTCACTGTTGCGGAGTGCTTGGGCGATGCGGGCGGCGCGTACACTCCTGCGCAGGGAAATGGCGGTTCGACGTGCTAGATCTGCCTACGGTGTACATAACTACCACATCTGCTGTGGCTATTGATGTAGTCCTGTTGTGAAGAAGGGAAAAAAAAGGAAGTTGTGATAGGCACTGGGTAAGCCCTGCTGGGAGCGTGCGGGTGATGTTTTAGACTCAATCTGAGATAGGGGTAGTCGGGACTTGGGGTTTTGCATGCAGTACTACAATTTTGGATAGGACTACTTCTCTCCCGCTGAATTGTCTTTGTTTATTTATTTTACCATTACATTTTTTTTTTTTTTTTTTCACTTCTGGGGAATAATTGAATCTCGTAAACTAAGCGTGTAGACAAATGATGACATAGCTTACATCTCGTAGTTATGCTTGTATAAGCACAACCATGCTGCTGATGATAAGGACAACTTGATTCTAATAATCTAACTAGAGTAATTTAGACTAATTATCTGACATGCAGACTACTACGGCATGACTCTCTGGGAGTTCGGTAGTAAAGAGGTAGTCGTACATGGCTAACACAGTCTGTGTCAGCGTCTCAAACCCCCCGGATACTACTGGCATGTCGAGTACCAATTATCATGCAAGTGCATGTCGTAAGTTATGTGACAATGCTGACTGAAGATGAGCTAATTCGCTGCGCCTGTCTCATAATCATCATACAAGAGTTTGACACCCTGAAAAGTGTCGTCACCACTTTAAGAGCAGCATGGAGAGTCACTACGTACAGAGAGTGTTCTACTACTACTACTACCACCACCACCACCACCACCACCACTCCTCTCTCTACATTAGCGTACTCAATGAGGCCTAGCAATGGTCGCTGTCAAGTGTACAACACTCGATTGAACAAACACCTTTCTCCCTGTCCCCTCTAGAGAGGCAACGTCTCCTCCTTCACAACACCGACTACATCATACGAAAGGTACATTAGTACTACACTATCCTTGTAGCTACTAGTGGTGATTTCTGCCCTCACACTGCTACACGACCCCGCATTCGCCTTGGAAACGAAGAGTTATGGCAGAAGAAAAGGCAAGCCGTCATCCCCAATTTTTCACCAACGATGTCTGAGCATTCAGTTCGTTGACATCCAGCACGCAGAAGGGAGAATCCTCCATCTTCGCCGTGAGCTCCAAGGACGGGCACTTCCGCCGCGCCGAGTCGGCCTTTCGCTCCACCATCTCGCGCGCGCCCGGCGCCGACTTCCCGCCCGAGCCCAACCGCTACGTGCTCTACGTCGTCTACAGCTGTCCCTGGGCGCACCGGGCCAACATCGTGCGCAGCCTCAAGGGCCTCGAGTCGCTCATCCAGCTCGTCGTGCTCGACCCGCGCCTCACCGCGGACGGGTGGAAGTTCACGGGCGAGTATGGCTCGGCGACCGAGGACCCGCTGTACGGATTCCGGTACCTGCGCGACCTGTATCTGAAGGCGGACCCGGGGTACCAGGGCCGCTACACGGTGCCGGTGTTGTGGGATACGAAGCGCGAGACGATCGTGAGCAACGAGAGCAGCGAGATCATCAGGATGCTGGCGCTGGAGTTTGATGATCTGGTCGCGCCGGGGCTCCGGGAGGAGAATAGGCCCGGTGGAGGCATCTATCCGGAGAGGCTCAGGACGGAGATTGACGACTTGAACGGCTGGGTGTATGACCGCATCAACAACGGGGTGTACAAGGCGGGTTTTGCGTCGACGCAGGAGGCCTATGATGCGAATGTATACCCCTTGTTCGAGGCGCTAGACCGCGTGGAGCAGATACTGGCGGACGGGAGGAAATTCCTGCTGGGCGAGCACCTGACGGAGGCGGACGTCAGGCTGTATCCGACGATCGTGCGGTTCGACGTGGCGTATCACCACTCGTTCAAGTGCAACTTGAAGATGATCCGCCATGATTATCCAAGCATCCACAGATGGTTGAGGATGTTGTACTGGGACGAGTCGGACCTGACAAACCATGGTGCATTCAGAAAGACGACATTTTTCGATACGGTGAGTCTTCTGTGTCTCGATCTTTTTCTTCTATCCCCCTATCCCCTCCTCCTCTCCTCACAACCCCTCCCTATTTTCTTTCGAATAAGCTAGGGTAGTGCTGATTGGATTTTGCAGTATAAACTCGGATATCAGCAAGCTGCTGTGAGGAAGCTCGGGTACGACGGGGAAATCGTCGTCCCGGCTGGACCTGTGCCGCACATCCTTCCTCTTGATGAGAACTAGACCCAGGGTGGAAGTGTCCGTGTTGGTGTTGACAGGCAGTGAACATTATTAGCTTTCTTTGAAGCTCTCGCGTTAAAAGAAACAGTATGTGTCGCTCACTTCAGAGTATGGGAATGAGAATAGTACTCGAGACATTCTTCGGATCCTGAGGTTCGCAACTGCGTCATGACTTTGGGACTGGGACTGAAGATCAGTAAAAATTATACAATGTAGTTCTCCGCCGCAAAATGGAATTAAAAAATAAAGAATAAATAAAATAAAAAAATAAGAAAAAAAATTAAAAAAAAAAAAGGCGGCAGAAAGTGGGGACAGCGGGGCTCCTATGAATGTGATGATTGCTTTGATCATATTTCTCCTGCCTTCCTTTTTTCAGGAAGATCATCCTTCTGGCGTTCCCTCGTGGCAAGAGGGTCCGTCCGGGACCCGTTCGTTCATGTAAGAGATGTGGCATTCTGGCCAGGGATCAGGGGTCGAGCAATGTCCTCCACTCTTGATCCAAAATGTCCGTCTCCTCTCCCCCTTTTTTTCTTCTTTCAGTCGGAAGTGAGGAAGCCGCTGCCGCTGTGCCTTTTGATGATAATAATAGTTAAGTTAACGTTAATATGCTATCAAGATTTGCGTGGTTCCCCCCTTTGACGTGATCGTGTCGAATCCTGTCAAATTTTTTTCCCCCTTGAGTAGCATCGTCTCCGCTGGGGCGCCATGAGGTGAAGCGGCTGCTGAAAGAATTGAGGGAGCCAGATACGGAGTACAGCAACCAAAGAAGCGGTTTGCAATGGATGGACCGTAATCCATCAGCAAGATTATTTACTGCTGCTGTTCCATGATAATGATCGTGATTAATGCTCAATTAATTGAATGATTTTGATGAATACGCAACGATTTTCTTTTCTTTTTTTTTTTTTTTTGGCTTCTTCAGGGTGTCAAGAAATCACCCTTTGCGTTCAGAGAGCGGCCTCGCGTTTTAGCAGGTCTCCCACCAATCGGATTTCGCCATTCACCCCGGCATTTTATCCGTCCGTTCATGTGTGTCGCTGCTGTAAGGACGCAGCAGTCGTCAGCACACGGGGATTGAGGCCCGAGGAACATGCGTCGTCGTAACAATAAGCCGAGCAGGGGATGCCGTGTCATGGCTGGTGTATGAAGGGCTTCTTCCAGTACCAGAGGCGGATATTGACTGTGGCTTCGCTGCCCCCGTTGGGCAGACGCCGGCGATATCACTGCTGATCCATTCGAAAGCGCTTGCGTACGACTGTTCAATTACAAGGAGTAAATCCCCGTGGAAGCCTCGAAGAAAGAGACGTCTTCAAGGCAGCTTCAAAGAAGCCACTGTTTTCTGCCAATGTGGATAAAAGTAGAGAGTTAAGAGGAGAATGACAAAAGCGTTAACCTGATCAAGCTGGATCATGATCGTTGAGAGCAGGAGAGAACGGCTTCATACGGTGCCAGAGAAGTCAGACGATGGCAACTGTGCGTAGTGCGTATTAGCTATCTGTGGAATAAATCGCGGTAGAAACGTCAGTATCTGTATCTCAGCATCCTGCGGATTTGGAAAACGTCTCGGGATTCCTGTAAAAGCAGAGAGCGATGCATTGACTGGCCGATGGAAATGCACCAGGAGTCCTAAGAGCTGTGAAATCTCCCATTGTTTGGTCTGCAGGAAAGTCCAACAGCGTTTTTCATCACCCTTTCTCTAGAGCATCGTTGCCGGGTATCAGTTCCGTGGGTTGGGATTTTCTTCGACCGGCTTTGCTGTTCGCTCTTAGCTTTGGATGCAACCTTGTAATTCAGCACCGATGATGGATGTTGCCGATGGTGTCTCAACCACGTGATTTCTCACATCGACCTTGACAAAGTACCATAGTACACTCGTAGTAATTAACTACTCAGCCCCTAAATGCCTCGTACATACAGGGTAGGACTAACACTACTCCGTACTACTAACATGATAATCATAATGATAGAGTAGTGCTTCACCCGCAGCACCACGACGACGCTGTCCAAGAATGATAATAATAATAATAATAACCACCACAACTTGTACGACGATCACTCCTTACTGGGGCTCAAAAGCTGTCTCGCAGAAAGGGGCTGCATCAAGCTCCGGTTGAGCAGTCCAGGAGCCAGGCTATCGGGTGCGCTAGGACGCGCAGGGCTTCAGACGGTGGAGCCTAGGGTTCACAACTATTAGGATTGCTTATTTCGGGGGAGCTGTCCCGGGTGGAGAGTGGAAGAGGGAAAATGAAAAGAACCGACCATTTTCTCGCTTGGGCAAGGCCGTCTGTGATCGAACTTGGCCGGCGGAAGTTTGTCGGTTAGGGGACACCCGCCCATGCGAGAACGATTCAAACCGAGAGTCGGGGAGGGGGAGGGGGGCCGCACGCTGGACAGAGAGACAGGTGAGGTCTTTTGACCTGTCAACCTGCAGACATGGGGGACGATCAGTCTGGAGTGCAGAGAGTTATGGAGTCTGGAGTACTGCAGGCACCGGTCGCGGCAGTGGTGGAAGTAGTATCTACGACCGATTGTTCTCCTGCGCTGATATATCAGTCAGTAGTAGTGGTTGCGAAGCGGAATAGCAACTGAAGGCACCATTCCTGACGAACGACTCCATCAGAACAAACCCTTACGGGATGGGACTCCGAAGGCAAATCCGCCTGGAGACCAGGAGACTCGAGAGATACAAGAGTCACAGTCGTAATAATGTACAAAGCACAAAGGGGTATGAATCGGTCCTTGGCTTTTATTGACATGTACTCTGTATTATTGTTATATTATCATTATTACGCAGTCGAGAGGAAGTTCAGGCTCCCGGGCTCGGCCCTCGAGCAAATTAAACTCATCTCCTTTGCTGCCCGGATATCCGGATTCTGTTCTTTCTCTGCCGCTTTTCTTACAAGAAGGAGTAGTGCCTTGGTGTTCTAATCTTTTCATTTAACCTTTGTATTTTTCTTCTTCTTCTTCTTGTCATTTCTCTTCCCCTGGCCGCCGCCCCCCCCTTTTTTTGTCCCTTCAGTCCGAGGCTACCTCTGAGTCTGCCTGCGATATAAAAATAGGCCCACGTGGTTTGGATCCTTGCTTGATTTGGGGCATCGAAGTACGGAGAGACAGGCGACGGGAAGCAGAGAGCTAAAAAACGGTCAAGTTGATAGGGTGGAAAAAATAAAA